>JASTWQ010000321.1:0-230510 GCA_035220615.1 Leptothorax acervorum | reverse complement strand
ATAATTTTTTTATGTAAAAAAATTAGAGGAATACCCAATGTGGACACAATTGCCGATCGGGGTACTGAAATTGGTCGTGATATAGATGGGACGGATTTGCTATTGTCAGATAATATTAACCAAGGAGATACGTATCAAAATAGCGATGAGTTTAATACTGCAAAAAATAATGCAATGATTGCCCGGGTTAATAAATTCTTTGACAATTGCATTAACGACTTGCGTAATGCTTCTGAGGGTGTTGATATAAATCCATATTACTGTCCAGCAATGGTACAAAAAATTAAACTTTTGTTACCATATTTTCCGTTATATTCTGGAGTAATGATATCCAAATTTGGATTTGGCAAAATTAATGCGAGTTTATCTGCAGTCGAATCAGAATTTAACGATAATAAACATAGACTACTGAAATACAATTCACAATCAATGCGTATTGATAAATTTTTAACCGTACATATTCAATTCTTCTCTGGTAAAGCAAAGTTAGCTATGTCGCAAATTAACAAATCGGTGTTTCCATCTACGTCAAAAAGTAAGACGCATGATGTGCAATCAATGGAAATTTCCACAGATGTCACGTATTACGAATTAGATACTGCAGATGACAACGTAATACCCCCTACGCCAGAAATTAATACGCAACAGGAGCAATCAAAGAAAACTTTAACAGAAAATGTCACATGTTCGAAATTAGATAAAATTCATAGACCGATATCCCCATGTATGTCAGAAAATAATATGCATCATGAACAACCAGTGGAAGCCTCCACAGATGTTACATATTCTAAATTAGATACTAAAACTGACGGTCTGATACTCCAATCTACGTGTGAAATTAATACGCATCGTGAGCAGTCAGTGGAAGTTTCAACAGAAGTTATTACAAATTCAAAATTAGATACTAAAATATTGTTAAATTCTGACGAATCAGATGAAGAACCTTGTGAGTTAGCGGCAGAACAAAACTGGAGAAACAAAAACGATAAAAAAGTTAAACGTACTTATTTAGATGCATGTCTTGGTTGGGACACGTTTAATATACATAAGAAACATGTAATTGTAAGTGTGCTAAAAAATGGCAATACTTCAGTATTAAAAGTAGGATCTAATAATATTGTCGTTAAGAATACATGCGGCTTCGATAGCATTATGCGAATACTCGCCGCAGAATGCGTATATGATAAATTCAAAAAAATTATCAATACTGCCACGACAGATGCATTCAGATTTATAAAACTTTTTATACAATTAGGGCCAACTAAAAAAATTTATAAAATAAGAGCAGAAATTTTAAAAAATGTCGAACATTTTTTAAAAGACTCGGAAGCTCTTGATGTTATAACAATTGATGCTTTTTCAAATATAGCTAATCTTTGCGAATATGTATTCTCAGATAATTATAGTTATGCCGAGATATCCACGTGTCCAACATGTCAAAACATAAAAATTATTAAGAAATGTATTTTGCCTGTAAACTCAGAAATATTACAAAAATATGGTTACACAAAAATTGTTGATGCAATAAAGGGGGGAAGAATTTCCAATCTTCGATGCCACAAATGTAATGACAATTCCATAAGTTTATCATACGGATCTCAGTTATTTATCGAATCTTCGATTATAACCGCTTTAAATGACATTCTCCTTTACATCCAATTAAATAGGCAGCATTACGTCCATGTCGGATGTGTTCTGTTTCACGGACAAATTCTGGTCATTATACTGCATACATACGTAATGACACCAATTGGATCGAGTACGACGACTTCTTACGTAAGCCCAGAAAAGCGTGCATAAAACCGAAAGGCAATATCCATATGTGTATATGTATATGTAGAAATATAAGATATTTTATATGGTCATGCGAGGGGGATGACTGAAACTACTCCCGTTAAATATATTGTTAAGAACATTGTTAAAATATAAATATTTTTATATGATATGTTATTATTACCATCTATCTGTTAACCCTAAAAGACAAATGACGAGGGGGACTTTGTGCCCCCAAACTAAAAATTCACACTACGCTCCTGAAGTAATTAGGTATATATTCGGTCCAGATTTTTTATCATAATTCAGTTCAATAACTTCTTTAACTGTTTATATAGTTATTAATATATAAGATAACTTTTAGATCCACTCTTCATAAATTCTGATGACTGAAACTACTCCCGTTAAATATATTGTTAAGAACATTGTTAAAATATAAATATTTTTATATGATATGTTATTATTACCATCTATCTGTTAACCCTAAAAGACAAATGACGAGGGGGACTTTGTGCCCCCAAACTAAAAATTCACACTACGCTCCTGAAGTAATTAGGTATATATTCGGGTCCAGATTTTTTATCATAATTCAGTTCAATAACTTCTTTAACTGTTTATATAGTTATTAATATATAAGATAACTTTTAGATCCACTCTTCATAAATTCTCACTCAAGTAATAATTAAATATGGGAAAGAAAGTTTTAAGACTTTTATGTTAAGATTTTAAAAGAATTTGAAAGTTTATTCTCGGAATTGTCAATGTTAGTTTAAGATTCTTTAGAAGTATAAAATCGAAGCATCGGTTACACAAATCTCGATGTAAATGCGATGTGAAATATTCTTATCTGTAAATCACTTCAATGATAACGGCAGTTCAATTCCTTGGCAATTGACGTACGTTAGCCAGAGCGTAAAGTGTCCCGTAGGTGAGAAGCAGTACAGGAGTTGGCGTGGGGGAACATGTGACCCCACTTTTGCCTTTTAGATTTTAAATTGTATTGGCAAGTAATTTTTGTTTTTTATGTAAAAGTGAGTAAAACAGAGGGATTTGCTCGTACGTTTAAGGTTTTGAGTGAGATAAAATTTTGTTCGTATAACTTCATTTTGATTTTATACCAAATTAGAAGATAAGATGTTCTCGCGGTATTAGACGCGTATTATTACTATTGTGCAAAGTATATCCAGCAAATATAACATTTTTCTATTGTACCGTTTGTACGATTGAAAAGTAAATTTCATAATTTTTTTCATTTATTTTTTTCACTGATGACTTTTTGAAAATTTGCAGCACTCATTTTTTCAAATAATTATACTTTTTCAAGAGAACGTTAAAATGCCCTGTAGGTAAAATTATTTGAAGAAATAAATGTTGCAAATTTTCAAAAAATGATCAATGGGGAAAATAAATAAAAAGTAGTAAAATTTACATTTTAATCGTAATTTATTTATTATCGCGAATAAACAAACGGTACAAAAAAATGTTGCGCCTTAAAGTGCATTTTTTCTCCTCTTAAATGGCATTTGAATTTTTAACACAGCTTTATTTGTTAAATTAGTTTTAACGCGGGAAGCCTAGAACAAAATTTTTAACCAAGAAAATCGAAAAATTATATTTCCGATGAAGAGTAAAGTGCCCTTTAGGCTCCTGTTCTGGTCTTAAAAATTTTGTTCTGAGTTGTTCCAATGAAGAACAATAGTTTTAACGCGGAAAGCCTGGAACAAGATTTTTAACCAAGAAATTCAAAAAATAAATTTTGTCGATAAAGAGTAAAGTACTCTTTAGGCTTTTGTTCTGGTCTTAAAATTTTTGTTCTGAGTAGTTCCAGTGGAGAACACGATAGCTTTAACGTGGGAAACCTGGAACAAGATTTTTAAACAAGAAATTCAAAAAATAAATTTTTTCGATGAAGAGTAAAGTGCCCTTTAGGCTCCTGTTCTGGTCTTAAAAATTTTGTTCTGAGTTGTTCCAATGAAGAACAATAGTTTTAACGCGGAAAGCCTGGAACAAGATTTTTAACCAAGAAATTCAAAAAATAAATTTTGTCGATAAAGAGTAAAGTACTCTTTAGGCTTTTGTTCTGGTCTTAAAATTTTTGTTCTGAGTAGTTCCAGTGGAGAACACGATAGCTTTAACGTGGGAAGCCTGGAACAAGATTTTTAAACAAGAAATTCAAAAAATAAATTTTTTCGATGAAGAGTAAAGTGCCCTTTAGGCTCCTGTTCTGGTCTTAAAAATTTTGTTCTGAGTTGTTCTGCGCGATTAGAAATATGTTCTAGATCGACAGTTTTGTAAGTCATTTTGTTTACAAATAAATGGCCAAAAACTGTTATTTTTAAAATTTTTTTTTTTTCAGAATTTCTTAAAATTTTTAACCAATCGAACTAATACTTTGGAACAATGTATGGAACAACTAGAACAATCTGTAGCGATAAGAAAATTTTCAATTTTCGAAAAAAGGGGGGCCAGCGAAAAATTGTTTCTTTTATTTTCTGGATTTTCGGTTTGATTTAGGGATCTGTCCTTTTGGAACAATATTTGGAACAACTAGAACAATCTGTAGCGATAAAAAAAATTTCGATTTTCGAAAACAGGGAGCCAGCCAAAAAAATAGTTTCTCTTATTTTATTAAAAAACTGTTTGGAATTAAGGAATATCGTTTTGGAACAATGTAGTACAAATTCAGAACAACCTGGAACAACTTTCAAAAATATGAATTTTAGAAAAAGGGGCGCTAACTTCATACACTCCGACAGCCCCAGTGCTAACTTGCGGAAATGACTATTTTCTTAAATATTCAAATTTTTATTATTTTGCTAGATTTCGGATTTTTGGTCTGCGTATGCGGAAGATCGGTTTTTACACAACAATCGGGTTGGGTTAGTTCAGTTTTTTTTGGAAGTAGAGCCATCCGCAGGGGGGCGGAACCTACTGCATCCACGCACACACTTTTCCACCCACACAACAATCGGGTTTGGTTAGGTCAGTTTTTTTGGAAGTGGAGCCCCCCGCAGAAGGGCGGGACCTTCTGCATCCACGCACGTACTTTTCCACCCACACAACAATCGTGTTGGGTTAGGTCAATTTTTTTGGAAGTGGAGCACCCCGCAGGGAGGCGGAACCTACTGCATCCACGCATGCACTTTTCCAAAAAGTGTTAAATATATCAACGAATCACTTCTTTAAATAAAGCAGATAATAGTTTATTTTTGTATTTATTATTTTTATCCTTTCTCAGCCTGCATCTCCGAAGCTATTTGAGTCCGACCCTTATATATATACATATATGAAATGACTCGGAAAAATACCCCCAACAACATATTTAAAAATAAAGCAAATCGGAGAGGAGGCCCCTTTTATGCATAATTAACGGTTAATATTATGTATATGCAGTCAAAACATTCAAAATCTGGCAAAATAATAAAAATTTGAATATTTAAGGAAATAGTTATTTCCGCAAGTTAGCATTGGGGCTTTCGACTTCTTTTAGTACCTACTACGTGCCTGCAAAAGTAGATTAAAATCGAACATGGGTCGTATACGGAAGTCTTACCAAAAATTCCAATATTAAGTGAAAAGGAGGATCGTCAGATATACAATCAATATAGAATAAAGCCATTACAGTCTGAACTTTTGTTAGATCTTAGTAGCTTTTTTTATTATTTTTGTATATGTATCGTGACGTTGCGGCTTCGCCGCGCGTGGCAGCGTCCCCGCCGCCGTCACAAGGCGCGGGGTTCGCGCCCAATGACGGGCCGGGATTGTACCGAGCGTCAAGATCTCCAAGGGGCGTTAGATAGATTTTGTAAGAATATTTATTTATTCGATTGTAATTATTTTATGAGCGGCGCCCAACCGATTGAAGAGGAGGACACCGCACCGAGACCCAGCTGTCGGCGAGAGAATTACGGCCCACCCGTTAGAGGCTCGAGAAGGAGGCCCGACGAAGCGACGCGCGAGGCGGCGGGACCGGAGGATGCAAGGAATTCCACGCGGGCCTGGCAGGGGTTGTCGCGGGTGCCGTCGCGAGGACGCACCGCGCCCCGAGCACCAGAAATTGCGAGCCGCAAACGCCAAAAATTGAGCTGTTGGATCCAGAGGTGGAGGATTGTCGGCCGGAGTAGCGGAAAGGCGGTTCCCTTCCAGAGAAGATTCGAGGGCGAGATGGGCCCGAGAAATGGAGCAAGGGTGCGAGGCACCCCTCCGACTTACGGCGTTGCGTCGAGCGGATCGCGTCAAAGGATCACGGGCGACGTCGATATCGGCCGTGTCAACGCGCAATACGGCCGTGCAACCCCCGTATGGGGGCGAGAGGATCGACTTGCGATCGAGCGCAACGTCGCTCTTCCTCTTCCGCGCTGTCGAGCCGAGCAGACGCTCCCGTTACTGTCGTGCAAGCGTTATTCTTGTGGTGGAATCCCGGCCCGTTAGCGGAATCCCGAGCTGCAGCCGACCCGAGCGAGCGAGGAGACCGAACCAGCGAGGACGAATTACAGGGAGCAGCGTATCGGTGAGGTCGCACGTTAAGTGTTTTTGAGCCACGATCGGACTGCGAGGGGCCGCGCTCCCGTTCTGGGTCGACACGCCATTTCGCGTTTCGTAGTCGATCAAGTTGCGATCGAACCCTATTGCCTGGGGTTGTCGCTTAGAGTCTTGTCGACTTAACTTTTTGGTTTCGGTGGGCGGTCGACACCAAGCGCGAGGGGCCCCAAACGCGGTTATCGTAGGCGTTAGGTATCAGGGAGCAAGCCTCTGGAGATCCGCGGCCGAGGAAGCGCCGGAGAGCTCCCGAACCTCGGGTTACGCGACGTGTGAGCGATCGCGTTATTCGCGTGTAGTGTCTCACGAGTTTCGCCATCTCATCGTGTGACGATTGTGAGTTGCGAATTCCGGTGATCGTGCGTCTCGCGCACCGTCGTCTGATAGTGCGACGTTCGATCTCGCGTTCCGCGACTTGTTGTCGTGTGCTGTCGGGAATCATCCCGCCGTATGATGCTATTGTGCGAGATCCGCTTCGCATCTAAAATCTTGTGACGAGTCACGAAAGGTTCGATGTTTGCGTTTCGATAGAATATTCTCGCGATCGCGTATCACGCTAAAGTCGCGTACTTTATCTGTCGCGCGCGCTACGTTGTCGGGTCGAAGCATTCGATTGCGTGTTAGTTATAATTATCGCGTAGTTTCGCGCCGCGTCAGCCGTCGTCGTGTTGTCCGTCGTTTTTATGTCGCGCGTCCACGGCGAAACGTGTTTCTTCTGGCAACGGAATCCTCTCGCGATTGCAAAGACCATCTTACGTGCCCCCAGCGGGGCGCAGGACTTCGCGTACTCAGGTATCATTCTCTATATTATTTCGATCTGCGTTAGTTATTATTTTCCGCGATTTGCGTCGTTCTGCGTATTATTGGCTTCCTTATATTTCGCGATCTGCGTCACTCTAATTTATCCTGTGTTATCCGCTGTATTAATTGTCGCGATATCCTTTGTTATATTTCGCGAGCTACGTTAATTTCCGTATTATAATTCACGAGCTGCGTCTTTCTTATTTATCCTGCGCATTATTCTCTTTATTATTTTACGCGATCGGCATTAGTCTTATTAATTCTGCGTGATATTATCCTATTGGTCGCAATCTGCGTTATTCTGGTATTATTTCCTATTACTTTCCGCGATCTACCGTCAATTATTTACTCACTTTTGCCGCCTTTAATTCATCCACGGTTAACTGCTGCGTTACCACCGAATAAATAGTCAATCCCTTCAATATTTGTAATCCGACGTATTTTTATTAATGCATTTTCAAAGATATTAGACCACGTTGTCGATTTCTATCATTAATCTCTCACTGTAAATTATTATTATCATTTTCTCTTATTACCGTCGACCATTAAATAACCTTTGCTAAACGCTATTTCTATACTGTGCTGAATAAATACTGTTACTCTATTGTTATTAAATCGACGATTTTTCGCGTGAATTATTTGCCCGTCGTCCCGCAACCTTGAGCGCTGCCCGACATCCACTCTACCGTTAGGTTGAGCTAGCCAGCCCCTCGTACAGAAGGCAATATCGGGTGTTGTCAAACTTTCGAATATCGGTCGGCGTAGATTTTTGGCGAATTTCACGATTCGGTGACGCAACATTTCACGCGTCTGGCGCCCAATCAATTATTTCGCGGCTAATCAACTGCCTTCTCGGTACGAGGGACCCATTATAGAGAAGCCCACCATCCTTCTCTCCCCTTTTGATCTGCTATTGAGAAAATAGCGTGACATTATATAAACGTATTTTTTCCCCCCCAACCCTAGAATATTACGCGCTGACTAGAATTGTCAGACTTACAACAGAGCTTTTTGGGGATAAACCCTTCTCTTCCTTCCCACTGATTAAATCGATTTAGTTTCGATTTTAAATAACTGTGAAGAATTTATGGTGAAAAATATTACCTCAGCCAGGGTTCGAAACTGGAACCTCCCGCAATCCATGTCGGGTGTCGTATCAATTCGACCACTGAAGCATATGGTAATATTTATTTTTGTAATAACCGGATAATAATATAATTTGAACGTTTTTTCTGGCCAAAGTAAAAAAAAATTGTCTTAAGTGATTTGTAACTTTCATAGACCGGAATTCATAGTTAGGTCTTATTTCAAGATCGTCTTAAGTGTGCCAATATGGCCATTCGGTAAAACTGCTGTTTAGGGGACCCAATGACCTTGACCTTGACATATATTGTCACCCTCCTGATTTTATTAACAAGACAAGTTTGAAAAATATAGCAGTCATTTTGAGTATTGAAAGGCATAAACGATTAATATGTAGGTATGTGGAAATAGTACATGTATGAACGAAGGAAAGTTATTTAACCCTTAACATTAACACCAGGGTCAAAGTGACCCTGTTGAACATTTCAACTGTGAAATAAAACATATAGCGCGTCAAAAATCGTATTAGTAGCGTTATCATAATTCGAGTTTAGGTATTAAGTATCCGTAGAGACGCTAGGTAGAACGAACGAGCAGCTCAGTGTCCGTCTAGCAGCTGTTTAGTGAGCACGTAGGGTCACCCTGACCCTGGTGTGAATGTTACGTTGGGTGCCGTTGAATAACAAATTTTTTTAGTGCAAAAAAAACCTTGTTTTTTCTTCAAAAGGTGCAGTAAAACGTGAGTAGATGTTTTCAAGTCTATCATCGTGTCTACTTATGCTACAATTGTCTTTCCAAAATGTAACTTTTGTTCGAGTGTAAAATGTTTCTTACTTTTTAAAAGATTCATATTTTATTATTTTTTCATGTATCTGAAGAGAATAAGTTTGTAATTTTAGCCCTTAATATTAAAAATTCAAAATGTTATTATTTTCTGATGTGCATGTTAAAGGGGTATGCATCTTAAAATGTAACGTTCAAGTATAAAAATAAATATACTTTTTAAAGGATTCACATTTGTACTATTTTTTTTTTAAAGTAACATACCTGAAGAGGATGAGTGTGCAATATTAGCCCTTAATATTAAAAATTCAAAAAATTATGAGTTTTTGAAAGAAATCTTGTTTTTTCGAAAAATTGAATTTTTCAATAATTTTGTTTACAATGTTAATAATAAAATTATCATTTTAAACTATTCAGGTCTTTTCTTCAATGTCTCTAGTATATTCCAGAATTTTTTCATATTTTTATATACATTTGTTTAAGAGTTATAAACAATCAAAAATTTGCAGGATCAAATTGACCCTGGTGTGCATGTTACGATTGAAAAAAGAGGTGTTAATGTTAAGGGTTAAAGCAGTGAATCATTGATATAATGAAGTTATTTTGTTAAAGTAGAGAATATATATATATATATATAGTTGGTATAGAAAAGTAGAATTTTTTACATTTTATGGCCGATATTCACACATAGTCGGATCTTATTTCAAGACCGTCTTAAGTATAATGTCTTAAGTTAAGATGCTAATACGTCTCTGTGATTGGTTTAAAACGTTTTAAGATTGTGCTTAAGACGGTCTTAAGTATAATATCCGTCTATGAATACCGGCCTATGTGTTCCAATCCAATCCAATGGCGCTGCAGCTCAAGTTCGAGCCATGGCCTCCTGAAGTTTGGTCATCCAGACATTTCGATCCGTCGCACACCTCTTCCAGTTTCTCTCACCAGCGTCCTTGCGTCCTTGTCCACACCATCCTCCCATCTCATCCTCGGCCTCCCCTTTGGGCGGCCTCCATATAATCTTGACGTTAAGATCTTCTTTGGCATTCTCGTGTTCTTCATCCTTTGCATGTGTCCGGCCCAAGTCGCATGATGCTTATATGCTTAGATAGTCTTGGAGTTCCGTATAATTCGTACAATTCATGATTGTATCTTATCCTCCATACACCATCCTCGCGTATCGGACCGTAGATCCTACGTAGGATTTTTCGTTCTAAAGCATCCAAGCTATCCGCCATATTCTGTGTAATTGCCCATGCTTCACATCCATACGTAACAACGCTACGTATTAATGTTTTATATAGCATAACCTTCGTATTTCTATGCACGTTTCTGGATTTCATTGCAGGTAGTAATGCATAGTATGCACTATTTGCTGCCTTGATCCTCGATTGCACCTCTTTAGTTTCGTCGTTGTCATTAGTTAACATCGATCCTAGGTATTTGAACTCGCTGACCTCCTCAAAATTATATTCTTCAAAGGGAATTTTTTGTCCGACTTCTCTCGTTCTTTTGGATGTCACTAGTATTTTTGTTTTATCCTCATTAATTCGTAATGCAATTCCTTTTGCTGCTTCCTCCAGCTCTTTGAGGATTTCTTTAATTCAGCTCAGGTTTCCGTTAACATCCACTCCAATTCTTCGTATTATTCCCTCTAAGGCTAGGTTAAACAGCATCGGGGCCAGTGCATCTCCTTGTCTCAGTCCCCATTTTACCTCGAATTCCGTTCCGAGATCCCCTTGGATTTTAATTGCACTCCTTGATTTGTCTAGGGCTGCTTTTGTTAATCTAACTAATTTTGTCGGGATTCCCAGATCTAGCATTGTGGATAGTAAACTTTCTCTTTCTACGCTGTCATATGCTTGTTTAAAATCAATAAACAATTGATAAACGTCGATATCATGTTCCCAGAATTTCCTTAATGTTTACCGAACCGTGAAGAGTTGGTCTACTGTCGATCTGTTCTGTCGGAAGCCTGCTTGGTATTCTCCAATGACTTTCTCCGCATATGGTTCCATCCGTCTTTTAATGGCTGAGGTAAAGATCTTGTAAGCTATGTTTAGTAGGGTGATTCCGCGGTAGTTGTTACAATTAAACTTATCTCCTTTCTTATGGATCGGGCATATGATTCCCTCTTCCCACTCTGTCGGAATGATTTCCTCTTCCCATATCTGTTTTATGATCTTATGTAAAGCCTTAACCATCGCTTCGCCTCCGTTTCTTATCAATTCTGCGGGGATATTGTCCTTCCCTGAGGCTTTATTGTTTTTCAGCGATTTTATAATTTCGCTTATCTCTTCCATCGATGGGGGTGTGTCTTCATCATTCCAGAAAGTATCATCCATGCGTGGGTCTGACTGTCGTTCTTCTTCTTCCTGCGTATTTCCTCTGTTTAATAGTTGTTGGAAAAATTCTCTCCATCTGTTATTTACCTATTCCTTTCCGATAATTATGGCCCCATTTGAAGCTCTGCACATGTTGGCGGTCGGTTTAAATCCCTTTCGGAAGACATTTAGTTCTCTATATGCTTTCCTTGTGTCCTGTCTTTGAAAATTTTCCTGCATTCGCTTAATGTATTCATTGTTAAAATTGCGCTTTTTTCTTTTGCATATCTTTTTGGCTTCGCTTCTTGCGCTCCTATACTCTGATTCTCTTCTTCTCGTTGGGCGGGACAGCCAGTGCATTCTGAGTGTATTCCTTTTTTCTATCGCCACTCTGCATTCCTCATCATACCACTCATTCTTCCCTGATCTTTCCTGATATCCTAACACTTCTTCCGCTATCTTCTTTATGGCGTTTCGTACACTCTTCCAGTTGTTTTCCACTGTTTGTTCTTCGCTTATAGCGTTGTTTAGCTCTTCGGCTAGTTTGGCTTGGTATGTCTTACATTTGTTAACATTCCTCAGTTCCTCGGTTTCAAATTTCCTGTCTCTAGTGTATGCTTTCGTTTTTCTGCTTAGAATTCGACACCGGTATCTTATTCCCACCAGAAAGTGATCTGATTCTATGTCTGGTTTTCTATAGGTTCTTACTTGTAATATACTGGAGATGCCTCTTCTCTCTATTAGCACGTGATCTATCTGATTGTGTGTTATCCCATCTGGTGATCTCCATGATTGTTTATGTATGTTTTTTCTGGGGAAGTATGTTGACGCGACCACCATGTTTTTACTCGCCGCAAAATCAATAACTCGCGTATCATTGTTGTTTGATTCCGTATGCAGACTCTCCTTGCCTATAATGGGTCTATATACTAGTTCTCTTCTAATTTTTGCATTTAAGTCTCCCATCACGATCTTTATGTCATTTGACGGTATGGTGTCGTACACTTTTTCTAGGGTATTATAGAAAAAGTCCTTAGTAAGGTCTTCCTTGTCTTCTGTTTCTGCGTGAGCGTTGATCAGGCTCAGATTAAAAAGTCTGGTTTTGATTCTAATAAGGCAGATTCTGTCGTTTACCGGTCTGAATTCCAAGACTTCGTTGTGAAGGTTTTTGTGTATGGCGAAACCTACTCCCAGGGAGTGACTCTGGCCGCCACTGCAGAAAAAGTCGTAATCTCCCACTCTGGTGCAACTATTTCCTATCCATCTTGTTTCTTGCATCGCCAAGATCTGTATTCCATTTTCGTTCATTACTTCCACAAGATTCTTCATAGCTGCTGTCTCCCACAGACTTTTTACGTTCCATGTTCCCATCTTCAATTCCATATTGCGTTTGCCTAGTCGTTGCCGATGTGACCGTCCTGTCCGAGGCCTCTCTTCTGGTTTCTTAACATCTGGAATTCACGGGGCAGGTTTTTAACCTAGCGCCCAACCCCCAACCTGGAGGACCAGGGACTCTTCTGTAGGGGTTACCATACCTTAGACGAGCTGTGCCGGTTTTAAGGCGCCGGCAACTCGCCCTTCGCCCTCTCCTGTTAGCGTTATCCAGGGAGCACCACTCGGAGGTAGAAGTAGGACTTGCTAGGGTTGTAGGCGACGGGGGGGGGGGGGACAGCACATGACAGTGCCGGGGGGGGGGGGGAGAAGGGCACAGTTAGTGCGCACAGGAGGTATCTTCTCCCCCCTTCGTCCCCCCCCTCGGAACGTGAGGAAGCCGTTGCCGTCGGCGACGCCGGCCAACGGCCGTACGTACGGGTCCCCCCCCCAGTATATAGGGGGGACCGCGAGGGTGAAGCGGACGTGCGGGCGGAGTTTACCGCACGCCCGCAGCATAACCCACCCCTGCTAGAGGGGCGGCGGTCTGGGTGGATGTCTCCCCATTCCGCCCCGGTGGTCTCAGGAGGCGGCTCCAAAGAGCCGGGGGAGACGCCGGTCGGCGTCTCCCGGGTTGGCGCCCAATTTTGGGCCTGGCGCTGGGGGGCCCCGGAAGAATCAGTGCGTTTCCCGGGGCTCCCCATGACAACGAGCGCCGTGAGGGACATCCGCAGAAGTTTTAGTGGGCAGGGTATGCATGCAGTATCGTGAGCGATGTGCATGCTATACAATCCCACACTCCCCCCGCTTATGCCTCTCCCCGGATGCCGGGGGGGTCCTCCCCGAAAGGGGCTACTGGGTAAACCTGGGACTTTTAGCCCCAGGGATCCCAGTAGTTGAAGATTTCTCCTGCGTCAAAAAAAAAAAAAAGGGTTGTAGGCGAGTACTTCACATGCCAAGTGTGCTTTCAGTGATTTATTGCTACGCATCTCTCGGCAAAATGCGCAACCACTGAGCACCCTTTTGCCATTTGCCCCCCCCCCCGGCCTATGTGTTAAAAAGCATAAATATAAATTATAAAGTATTCTCTGCTTTAACCATAATTGTATGATTATAATTGTACAATTAAAGGTAGTGATTGTGGCCCACCCACACAACAATTAGTATGTTGTGTGGGTCATACCAGGGTATATACAGAGAACGGGTATTCGTAGTCGACCATGTTGGACTACCTAAGCTGGCTATCACAGATAACTGCGAATACCCGTTCTCTTACATATACCTTAGGTTGTAGCCGGACGTGGCCGTTTAAAAGTGCGGGAGACGCGATATCACTTCCTATCACACGGTCGCCACTCGGTTTCACCTATAACTACCGAGAAGGTGTGCTCGAGATATAATCTCTAATATTAATTAGGGTAATTTCTCCCCTCTGTTGCAGGTGGATATCCCAGATGGATCATCACCGTCGCTGCCGCTTCCCCGGATCCTAGCTTCACCGCATACCGGATAGCTGCTTGCTGTTGCTGCGTTCCCTGGATCCTCGCGTTACCGCATACCAAGTTACCGCTCGCATATATTATTAACGATAATTAAATATCCGCTTTGTGTTATAGGTGGCTGCCCCAGATGGACCATCACCGTCGCTGCGCTCTCCGGATCGTCGCTTTACCGCATACCGGATATCCGCTGGTCTCGATTATTAACTATACTAATAAATTTTCTTCTGTTTCAGGTTCCTGCCCAGGATGGATCGTCGCCGCTGCTGCACTTCCCCGGAATCTCGCATCACCAAGGAGTCACTGGACAACGTTGTATCACCGCCGAGGGACAAGGTGAGTAGAAGGCAAGTATGTCAAATTAATCTTGAGACACGACTTTCACTAAAGACGGATTATTTATTATAAATCGTTAACTGTTGTATTTATTACAATGTTTCACTTCACGCACGCAATGTGTCGTTCATCTTTACAGGTGGTAGCTATTTACCACTCGCTATTGTTAAACGAGAATTTTAACGCGCAATCACGCGGGAGTTACCGGTTGTAATATACAGCGCGTAAAACGTCCGCACGCTACGGCTGTATCCGATAGACTGCCAAGAACAATGTATCTCGCTGTGGCTCCCTACCACTCGCGCCATCCCCACTCTTGGGTTGTCATTCGATATTCGCAATCACGCCACGCTTTTTCCGATAGTTTTTGCATGTTTTCGCGCATGCCGACACGCTGTTTTTGCGTGGTTGACGCGTGCGCGCTCCGTAACTCCTATCGTGGGGCCCCGACGTGGAAATTTCCGCTGCCAGTACCATGTATAGGACCTCCCCAGCTAGCACCGCTGCACCAGGTTTTCACTTTCTTAGGTTTTCGTCGGAGGTTGACGCCGACCTGTGCGCACACTCTCGGGGATGCTCTTTAACCCGTTGGCGGTCGATTTCCCCGGAGAAAATGTCCGTGGACGATTTTGGTCCTCCGCCGTTGACGCCGACCTATGCGCACCCTCTCTGGGATGCTCCTCGACTTGCTGGCGATCGATTTTTCCGAAGAAAATGGCCATTTCTGGTCCTCCGTCTTTGACGCTGACCCCCTAGGCACGTGTACTAGGTCCTCGTGAGGACGTCCCCGCAGTCAGTTCTCGGAGATGACCTCTGTAACGCTAGTTATCGCGCGCGCTATCGCAGATTGATGCCGACCCGCTTGGGACGTATACAAGGTCCCTCGCAAAGCGTTTACATTAACACATCTCGGAAATAAGCTCTGGATCTACAATGCGTCATCGGACATTGACGCCGACCTCCCTAGGATGTATACTAGGTCTCACAAAACGCGGTAAACCCACCTTGTCTCGGAGATAAGCTTCCTATCGCTAACTTTCGTACGCGATGTCCCACTTTGACGCCGACCTATTGGGGATGTGCACCAGGTCGCTCCGAATCCGTTATCGTTAACTCGCCTTGGAGAAGAACCCGGCGTAACTAGTTTTCGAACGCGTTATCGTACGTTAACGCCGACTTGTTTGGAGCGTGTACAAGCAACGGCAGGAATGGTGTCTCGCGACACGCGCGCGCACGCGTCACGTATACATACACAAAGCACGTAATTGAAAATTGTTTACGAAAATAAATCCACACATCTTGGAAAGAATGTCTCCCGCAAAACCATCTAGCAATTTATATATTTTTTCAAATATAACATCTATATTTTAACATTTTAGAGATAATAAATTTTCTCGCAAATATATATGAGATAATAATAAGTTAACATTAGAGATAGTAAGTTCTAGTAACTCATTCTGTTCCATTATCATTCATTTTGATTATAATAAAAAAGTTATTAATTTCGCAATGATAAATAAATCAATATTGTAAATAATCAGGACGAGCGTGCACTTTTCTTATGGAAGTTATACTATATTTATATAGTATAATTAAATCATTCAAGAAAAAATTTATGTTATTCATTAATTTTATTGTTTATTATATTTCGCCTCTATATTTGATATAATAATTAATAAAATTAATGCCGGCGCTCGGTGCACGCCAGACACCACTAAGCGATATCAGTATCACATCTTGTAACGCTCTCTCTCTCTATTGTCCGACTCGCGCTAAGGATGCAAAATCGGAGTATCCCCCACTACTTTTCCCCTCCCGCTCGGCTCCGCGATCCAAATCACACGTACGATACGTGCTATGTGTGTATGCGTGACGCGCGCGCGCGCGCGTGGCGAGACACCATTCCTGCCGTTGCTTGTACTAGGTTGCTCCGATCACCGTCGCGTCATTTCTTCCTGGAGATTGTGTGTGGCTCAAGCCGTTCGAACGATTTTCGCCCGATTCTCGCGCGTGTCAAAATAAATCAAAATTAAACAGAATTGCGTCGCTAGCGTGAGCCAAATGTCCCTGTGGCGCTCCTCGCGGCCATCCCGAAGTGGGCGGCTGCAAGGTTGTACCGGGTAATTATTTACAAAAAGACCCCACCCGCCAATGACCTTTTTTTTTTTTTTTTGACGCGGGGAAATCTTCCACTACTGGGATCCCAAGCCAAAGCCCGGTTTACCCAGTAGCCCCCTCTGTGACAAGAAGAGGGGGAAGACCCCCACCCCCCGCCTCCGGGGAGAGGCGAGGGGAGTGCCGGATTCTATGCATAGCACATCGCTATCGATCCTGCATGCATAGCCTACCGGCTAAAACCCCGCGGGAATCCGTCTCGGCGCGTTTGATATGAGGGAGCCCCAGGAAACGCCATGATTCGTCTGGGACTCCCTCCGCGCCACGCCCAGGATTGGGCACCTATCCTGGGGGGGAAAATTGATCCCCCCCGGCCTAACTAGGCCACTGTAGCCGTTGTGGCGGATCAGGGGGATTCCGGCTCTGACCCGCCACCCTTCACGCTGGGGGTATCTTACTGCGGACGCGCTGGAGCCCCCGCCCGCGCACCCGCACCCCCAGCCGTTCCCCCTCCCAAGCGGGAAGAGGGGACCATTCTCCTGTTCCGAGATCCGCCCCCATCATTACAAAAAAGGGGGGAAGCGGAGACCGACCACAGGGAGGGAGAACGGACGGATATATCCGCCCCCCTCCTTAACGTCATCCGTCCTCCTCGTCAGAGGAGGAGGAAGACAGGATTCGCGGGCCGCAACGCCGCTTAAGCGGCAGTCGCGGCCCGTCCTTTTCGCTACTGCCGCCGCCGCCCGCGCGACGGCGCAACGCGCGCCGCCGCGTCAATGGCGGCGACGGTTTCCTCAGGCCCGCCGCGCTCCCCGCCCTGTTCCGGGCCGTGGCACGGGAGGCATCCGCACGTGTTGGGCGGCGACGCTGATCGCGCCGCCGCCCTTGTCGTCGTCGCGGCGGCGGCGGCGGCCGCCCGCCACCACCACCGCCGTCATCGTCGCTGTCAGAAGGGGGGTCCACTTCCCCCCTTCTGATCCTTTCGGCCGCCTCCTTCCGCGACATTACATTGCCGCAGAAAGAGACGAAAGCCGTCCATTTCGCCTCTCCCTGTGGTCCGACCACCGCCTCTACGATGGCCGGCAGGGAGAGGTTGTAGCCGGACGTGGCCGTTTGAGAGTGTGGGAGACGCGTTATCACTTCCAAAATCACGGTCGCCACTCGGTTTAACCTATAACTACCGAGAAGGTGTGCTCGAGATATAATCTCTAATATAAGTTAGGGTAATTTCTCCCCTCTGTTGCAGGTGGATATCCCAGATGGATCATCACCGTCGCTGCCGCTTCCCCGGATCCTAGCTTCACCGCATACCAGGTAGCTGCTTACTGTTGCCGGGTCCCCTGGATCCTCGCGTTACCGCATACCAAGTTACCGCTCGCATATATTAATTATTAACGATAATTAAATATCCGCTTTGTGTTGTAGGTGGATGCCCCATGGACCATCACCGTCGCTGCGCTCTCCGTATCGGATACCCGCTGGCCTCGATTATTAACTATACTAATTTATTTTCTTCTGTTTCAGGTTTCTGCCCAGGATGGATCGTCGCCGAAGATGAACTTCCCCGGAGTCTCGCTTCACCAAGGAGTCGCTGGACAACGTTGTATCACCGCCGTGGGACAAGGTGAGTAGAAGGTAAGTATGTTAAATTAATCTTGAGACACGACTTTCACTAAAGACGAATTATTTATTATAAATCGTTAGCTTTTGTATTTATTACAATGTTTCACTTCACGCACGCAATGTGTCGTATTACAGATGGTAGCTATTTACCGCTCGCTATTGTTAAACGAGAAATTTAACGCGCAATCACGCGGGAGTTACCGGTTGTTATATACAGTGGGTAGAACATCCGCACGCTACGACTGTATCCGATAGACTGCCAAGAGCAACGTTGCTCGCTGTGGCTCCCTACCACTCGCGCTATCCCCACTCTTGGGTTGTTATTCGATATTCGCGATCACGCCACGCTGACGTCATTCGTTTTTGCATGTTTTCGCACATGCCGACACGCTGTTTTCGCGTGGTTGACGCGTGTGTGCCCCGTATCTCCTATCGTGGGGCCCCGACGTGGGAATTTCCACTGCAGGTACCATGTGTGGGACCTCCCCAGACGGCACCGCTGCACCAGGTTTTCGTTTTCGGAGTTTTGATCGGAGGTTGACGCCGATCTGTGCGCACCCTCTCGGGGATGCTTCTTAGTTCGTTGGCGGTCGACTTTCCCGGAGAAAATGCCTGTGGACGATCCTAGTCTTCCGACGTTGACGCCGACCTATGCGCACCCTCTTTGGGATGCCCCTCGACACTTTGGCCCCCGACTTCTAGGCGGAAACTGGCTGGGTCCATTTCTAGCCCTCCGACTTTGACGCCGACCCCCTAGGCCCGTGTCCTAGGTCCTCGAGAGGACGTCCCCGCAGTCAGTTCTCGGAGAAGACACCTGCGTAGCTACTTAGCGAACGCGTTATCGTACCTTGACGCCGACCCGATTGGGACGCGCCCTAGGCACAACTATGCCTCCCCCCGCTTCGATCTCCCTTACCCTCCTGTACGCGCTGCGACATCTCTTCTGCCCAGACAGGCGCTCCGTACAGGAGCACTGAGTGGACGACCGACGCGTAGAGGCGACGCACACGCCCGCCGGCGCCGCCCAGATTGGGCAGCAACCTGGCCAAGCCATTAACCATGGCTCTGGCCTTTGGCACCGTGCGGGCGATGTGCTCGCCAAAACTGCCGGACTCGTGTAGCCACACCCCCAAGTATTTCAATTGGGGGGCGGCCGGGACGCGGACTCCCTCCACATATATGTTGGGCCTCACTGCTGGCGGCGGGCCCCGCAGGGCGCGGTTGAAGAACCACGTGACTTGAGTCTTCTGCGGGGCCACCTCGAGGCCCAACTCCCTGATTTTTCGCACCACAGTGGCCGCCGCCACGTTGGCCAGTCTGGCCACCTCCTGCCATGCCTGTGCCCCGTCCTCCTTCTCCTCTGACGAGGAAGACAGATCACACGTCCCCCCGCCGATGCCCAGGTACACATCGTCCGCATACCCGGACAACCAACATCCGGCGGGGAGAATAGCCCGCAGGACCAGGTCGTATCCAATGTTCCACAACAGGGGCCCAAGAACGGACCCCTGCGGGACACCTCGTTCGACCAACCTGATCCTCGACACCCCGTCCTGGTCGATGTAAGACAGGCCCCTGCCCCGGAAGTAATTGGCGATCACCGCCATTAGGTAAGCGGGAACGCCGAACCTCACTAGGGCCTCTCCGATCGCAGTCCAGGGGAGGGAATTAAATGCATTGGACACGTCAAAAGACATGCCCAATGCGACCCCCCCCCCTCACTCGTGACTGCCTCCGTGCGGGAAACGACGCACAGTGGGTCGAGCCATTGAAAAGCCCGGACATAGAGCAAAAAATTTTTTTTCTGCGAAGGTTTCAAAACTGCCTCTAATTGTTGTTCAAAGGTTGATTCAACTTAATTTCAAGTAAAAAAGAGATCAAGAGTGTTTGTTACTGATATAGGCAGTAAACATGTACAGGGTCAAAATTTGTGGGAAATTAACGCATATTCGTACCATCTGTTCAAAGTAATGCCATATATAAACACTTTCATTTTTTCTAATGACTCTTTTTTATTGCATTTGTCCTTAATCAGAGCTATTAGAATCAATTATTAATATTCGAAACCTATCCCGTTGAATTTTAGAAACTTAACGCTTTTTAAACGCATTTTTGAGGCACGAAATCCAAAAGTCTTTGAGGTATATAACAAAAGTGCCGCAGAGTGCCGCAACATTTCTTTTTTGAGAGTACAGAGGAACTTCCCACGAACTCCTTACGTTCAGTTTTACTTGCTCCTTTTTGCTTCTTTTCGAGAAAAATGCATTTTTGTGTGAGCGAACACCAGACTTTGGGACTTACGATCGGCCTCAATGTGGCCGAATTCGGACAAACTTTTGACAAATTTTTTCTCCACATTATTCACGAATAAGGTGGCGCTACACTATGCGCGTTTTCGCGAATATTTTTAATACGTAATTTGTTTAAATATTTGTAAAAAATGTGGATAAAAAATTCGTCAAAAATTCCATCGAATTCGACGGAATTTTTGACGAATTTTCCGTCCACATTTTTCACGAATATACAAATTACAAATTACGAATCACGAATATTCGCGAAAACACTCATAGTGTAGCGCCAGACAAATCACGAATATTCGCGAAAACGCGAATAGTATATAAGCGCCAGCTTATCCCGAGACTCCCGAGCAGTATCAAATTTCCCTTTGACGCGACAATTTTCCGACAACCGGCCGCGACGCGTGTTTTTGCATGCAAGTGATATAATTATTTGTTTATGTGCTTCCTACTTATTTTGAAGTTCGATGTTCTCTGCACATTCGCACATCCTTATTCAAAATTGAAGTTTTATTTCTGTTGATTCTCCCTCATTTATTTACAATGAATACGTTAACAAATCGTGACTTATTCTTTATTTTAAGAGATTCTAGTATAAAGTTCAGAGATTTCAACAAAATTTGGGAATTAGTCACAACAAAAAATCTTTTTAATATTTCTAATATTGATGAAAATATAGAAAAAAAGATCTGAAATCTAAATTAAAAATATTTTGTAAACATCTGGCTGAGAAATGGAAGAATTCTAGTCGAATTATTGATCGTTTTCTTGAAAAGTATGATAGTTGGTTAAATAAGAAATTATGTTTTGTTTCAACATCTACTTCTTCATCAACATCAACATCAACTTCATCTTCTTCAAAAACATCTCGCAAAGACAGGACTGAACTCTCTGATAGACAGAAAAGAAGAAAAACAGAAGCATTAAGAAAAGCAGAATGTGATAAATTATTGTATGCTGTGAAATCAAAGGCTTATGTTGAAAGAAATATTGATTTAGCTAAAATTTTGGACTATTTAGAAAAAAATCCCACTTGTACAAAAAAAGTAAGAGAGTTCTGTGAAAATGATTGCACAGTTTCGCCGAAACAAATGTCCAAAGATAAGGCATTGTCTATGTTTATTTCTTTAAATTTATCAAAATCTAAATATATTTCATTACGAGAAGTTTCTGCTGAACAGGGTATGAATATTTACCCCTCTTATTACCAGATAAAACTTGCAAAAGAAGAATGTTATCCTCCAAAATTCAGTATTATTATTACAGATGTTTCAGCGTGTATAAAGTTACAATCTCTTTTGGATTTAACTGTTCAGAGGATACTTAAAACTTATGGAGAAAGCTATGATGAACCACAAACTTTAAAATGTATATATAAGTGGGGTTTTGATGGTACATCTAATCAAAGTTTATACAAACAAAGTTTCGAAGCTAGTGGTTTTCAGGAAAAGCCTCAAGATTCAAGTATTTTTATGACCAGCATTGTGCCACTGAAATTGTTTAATGACTCGATAGTCATTTGGGAAAACAAACAACCATCATATACTTGCTATTGTCGGCCGATCAAATTTGAATTTGTAAAAGAAACGGCAAAAGTAATAAATATTGAAAAAGATAGGATGCAAAACGAAATTGATAACTTAACACCAACTAAAATTCAAAACATAACGGTTGAGCATCAATTACTTTTCACCATAATTGATGGAAAAATCTGTTCAACTCTTTTTGATACATCATCCGCAGTGTGCTATATTTGTGGAGCTAAACCTTCCGAAATGAATGACTTGAAAAGGTAGCGAATAAGATTGTTATAGAAGAGCATTTGAAATATGGATTGTCGAGTCTCCGTGCATGGATACGTTCTTTGGAATTTTTACTGCACGTAGCATATAATCTTGATTTTAAACAATGGTCAGCGCGAACACCTGAAAACAAAGCAAGCAAAAAAGAAAGAAAGAGAGTAATACAAGAACGATTAAGAAGTGAATTGGGAATATTAGTAGACGTTGTTAAAGAAGGATCAGGAAACACAAATTATGGCAATACTGCTAGGAAGTTTTTTGAAAATCCGGTTAAAACAGCGGAAATTATTGGTTTAGACGCTTCCTTGGTTAGAAGATTTGCCATAATTTTACAGGCTATTGCGTCAGGTCAACAAATTGACCCTAAAAAATTTGGTGATTTTGGTAAAGAAACAGCTTCATTATTTGTCGAATTATATGGTTGGTTCTTTATGCCAGTATCAATTCATAAAATCCTTTTACATGGTCCGGCTATTATTGAAAATGCTTTTTTGCCTATTGGCCAATTGTCAGAAGAGGCTGCAGAGGCGCGTAATAAAGAATTTAGGAAAATTCGTGAAAATCATACAAGAAAATCAAATCGTGAAGCGACAAATGAAGATATCGTACAGTATTTGCTTGTGACTTCAGATCCATATATAACATCTTTATGGCCAAAATTATCAAAATCTAAAAAGAAAACCTTATTCCCTGAAGTAGCTGACTTGTTAGTGTCTTCCAAAGATAGCGATATTTCAATGGAATTTGATGCTGACAGTGACTTAGAAATGAGTGACTGACAATGAGAAGATAATAAACAATAAAAGGTAAGTAATAAATAATATATAAGTAATGAAATAAAAAGTATATAATTGTTAGTTTTCTTTAATAAAAAAAGTACAAAAACAAAAAAATATTAAATAGTTAAAAACAAAAAAATTAGAAGGTTAAAACATAATAAACAAAAAATTAATTTATTATAATAATTATTATATTACTGATTTTAATTAAAAATGAATACAAATTTAGCTTTTTTTTATATTTTCTTTGTATTTACCATGTATTTAAGAATACTTTGTGTTTTGTTTAATTATTTGTAATTTTTAATTTCAAAATCGTAATTATTAGAGGATTTATATAATTTCCAAGACTAGTAATCCTAAAAATTTCCATTCTTCACTTTTGAACGAGAAAAACGTGGTTTTATTACGATTAAAGTCCTATGTCCGGGTATCGCTATGTTTCAGCCCACTGTGCGACGCGGAGAATCGTGTCGACCGTCGATCTTCCCGCACGGAATCCATGCTGTTCATCGGAGAGGCCCCCACCCTCGCACCGGGACAGGTGCTCGACGAGGCGCTCGGCGATAACCCTCTCGAAGATTTTGCCAACCTCGTCGAGCAGGCATATCGGCCTGTACGCGGACGGGGCGTCCGCGGACTTGCCCACCTTCGGCAGAAGGACCAGACTGGCCTCTTTCCAACAGGTGGGGAACCGACCGGCCCTGAGGCACTCGCTGAAAATGCGAGTCAGCCAACCGGTCAGTCCCCCCGCGGACAAGGTCCACGCTCGGCCCGGGACCCCGTCAGGGCCAGGAGCTTTACCTCTCCTTACCCTACGGAGAGCTCTCCCCAGCTCCTCCTCGGACACCCCCAGCTCGTCGCTCCACCCCGGAACGTCTACCTCGGGGAAGAGGACGGCACCACCCTGGTCGGCAGGGAATAGGGTATCAACCACCCTGCCGACAAATGGGGGGTCCAAGGTCTCCGTGAGTGGGGGCGTCCATGGTCTCAGCTTCTTGAGCACCATTTTGTATGGACGCCCCCACGGATCCTCGTCGATCGTGGAGAGCAGCTCGTCCCAAGCCTTGCTCTTGGCCGCCCTGATCGCCCTGGAGAGCGCCTGGCGGGCAGCACGCCAGGCCTCCCCAGTCTCCCTCTCGTCGCGGCCGCCGCGGCCCGCCCTGGCGCGAAGCCACTCCCTGTTTGCGTGGACGGAGGCCCGCCGAAGTTCGGCGATGTCCTCCGTCCGCCAGTACGCCGCACGCCTGGGGGAAGGCCTCTTGACGCGGGGCATCGTCACGTCGCAGGCTTGCGTCATGACACCCCGCAGACGCTCGACCTCAGCGTCTATGTCGAAGGCCCCCTCCCTCATTGGCGTGCGCGTCCCCATCGTCATCGCCCCACGTGAGGGCGACGACCGCCGCCCGTAAGCGATCGGGCTCCATCTTCTTGACGGCCCATCTCCGTCGGGACGACTCGTTGGCGCGGCGCCGGGCCAGCACGTCCCGGGGGGCAGCGTCGACCACCATCTCTATCTGTCGATGGTCCGACAGAGTTTCACGGTCGACCATCATCCCCCAGTGGCGTATCATGCGCGCGGCAGGGGGGGACGCCCACGTGAGATCTATTATGGACATCCCCTGCCGGCGCACGCACGTGCTATCGCGGCCCATGTTAACTAGACACAGGCCCAGGCCCGACGCCCACTCCTCCAAGGCACGCCCTCTTGGGTTCGTGACGGGGGAACCCCACAGCGGATTTTTGGCGTTAAAATCCCCCGCTACTATGACCCGTCCCGCCGTTGCGAGGAGGTGCCTGCGCACGCACGTATCCAAATCGTGCAGCACCCCCTCAAATTCGGCGAGACTCCACCTTGGAGGGGCGTAAACACCCACGACGCAGATGAGCCCCCACTTAACCGCCACGAATCCCACCCCGCTCTCAGTGCGTGAGCACGGGGGGGACTCGGGCAGGTTCCTCCATATAATGGCGACGGAGCCCCTGTCGTCCGCGGCCCAGCAGGGATGGTCCGCCGGGACCGCGTACGGCTCCGCCGCCACTCCCAAACCACACCCGCGCTCCGCCATCGTATGCAGGAACAGGTCCTGGGCGGCGCGGGCGTGGTTGAGGTTACTTTGGAGGAGGCGGAGGGGCATTATAGGTATCCCGGTTCAGGATCCCCCGCCTCCACCTCCATGTTCTCGGCCTCCTCCCTAGGGCCGTGTTCGCCTCGTGCCCTGTGGTTCTCTGGGCCTCCGCGGGACACTCCGTCCACCCCACGGACTTTGGCCCCGCTGCCCACTCTATCCCGGTCCCGGCCGTGGTCGGTTTTGCAGGGGGGGGGGGGGGGCGCGACCACCACACTGCGTCCAGTGAGGGTCTCCGTCTTCCTCACTACCGGTTTGGTACCCGCCAATGACCTTGACCTTGACATATGTTGTCAAAGTCACTCTCCTGAGTGACCTTCAGAAGTTTTTAGCTGGCGGTCATTGTTTATTAAAAAGTTATAAACAAAAAAATTTGAAAAATATAGCAGTTATTTTGAGTATTGAAAGGCATAAACGACCTTGACCTTGACATATGTTGTCAAGGTCACTCTCCTGAGTGACCTTCAGAAGTTTTTAGCTGGCGGTCATTGTTTATTAAAAAGTTATAAACAAAAAAACTTTGGTGGGGAAAGTTATTTAAAGCAGTTAATTGTTGGTATATTGAAAGGAAAGTTATTTAAAGCAGAGAATAGTTGATATATTGAAAAAGTTCATACACTATTTTATGTATTAGAAAGCGTGAATACAAGTATTCTCTGTTTTAATCATGGCAAAAGCGTGTTGAACCTTTGTTAAAGCAGATAATAGTTGGTTCCCCTCAGGGGTCGTGGGGCGGTCCCCCGGGTGTCCCTAGGGACTCCCGGGGCCGTCCCCGATACGGGCATTGCGAACCCGAGGTACCCAAGCACAGCAGCACCGTAATCTCCGTCGGCCGCGAGGCTGGCGGAGACCGGGGGGCCCTTTTCAGGGCCCGCGAGGTGGGAGGCCTCTATAAAAGTCAACCCGGCCGGTCGGGGCCGTGAGGGATTGAGCCCTAGCTCTCCCGCCGACCTATGGGAAGGAAAACCCAGACAGAAAACCGGGGGCCCGGCTACCCTCTTAGGAGTCTGCGGTTAGCTTCGGCTACCCAGCTCCAATAGCCGGTAGGGGATGGCGACCCTGACTTTAAACGCCCGGTCGGCCGGGACCGTTAGGGGGATGTTTTTACACCTCCCGCCGGCATAGAGGAAGGTCACCTCGATAAAAAACCACGGGGTTGATGGGGAGGGAGGTCCCCGTTCCCGAGGCGGGCAGGGATGTCGTCTCGCCGAGGGACGGGAAGGCCCCTCTTCCTTCCTCCATTGCACGCCGGTGCTCCGGCAGGAGGGGGAGGGGGGGTATCCCTCTTCTGACCCAGCCCAGGACGTGGTCCTGGGTTGGACGGAGGAGAGGCCCACACTCGGTGGTTGCACACCAGGGACGTGGTCCCACGGTCTGCCGAGCGTGGAGGGTCGTTGGGCCGCTCGGACGTATTCCGAGGTCGGGGCCAGCGACCTGGGTGGGAGATCGCCTGGGCCA
Organism: Leptothorax acervorum; assembly: GCA_035220615.1. Lineage (NCBI taxonomy): Eukaryota > Metazoa > Arthropoda > Insecta > Hymenoptera > Formicidae > Leptothorax > Leptothorax acervorum. The sequence goes on along the minus strand of JASTWQ010000321.1, from coordinate 203,801 downwards.
CTCGGACATATTCCGAGATTGAGGCCGGGCGACGCTTGCGAAGGGAGACCCGTCGGGCCGCTCGGACGTATTCCGAGGTCGGGGCCGGCGGGTCTTGGCCGCCGGGTGAAATAGACCGGCGGCGCGCGGGTAACTCCGGCGGTTTGGGGATCGCATCCCTCCCGAACCCGGCCGTCGGAGTAGGCGGTTGGCCAGGGCGCGGAGGTTACCTCGGCCCTGGGCAAGGATTGCATGCCGGTCGCCACGGCGGGCACGACCTTGGGTGGGGTGCGACACCCTGTGGTCTGTCTGTCCGTGGGGCCCCCCGCGTGGCGGCGCCCGTCGCGGTGCCCACCGGGTCGGAGCGGTGGGAGCCCCGAAAGCCCATGGGGAGCTGGGCCTTGATGCCCTCTCCTCATGGGTGAGTAAGGGACATGGAGTCCCAGTCGCCCTGCTGTTGGCAGAGGGCTGGGGCATAGGGTGCAACCCCGAGCCGTGACGGGTAGCGGGATTTAAACAAAAATGAGCGATAATAAAACCCACACGAACAAAGAGGAGCAGCGCTCTGAAGAACAGAGCGTGAGCAGAGGCGAGAGCGGCGCCGCAAGACGTAGCAGTCTTGCGGCGCCGAAGAGTGTCAAGGAGAGGAGGGCCAGGGCAAGTAGCACTGGCTCCCTCTTCAGAGACACGGGAGAGGGTGTCAATTCCCGGAGCAATCCGGGGCTGCCTCGCCAAGTCGGCAACGGAGAAGGAGATGGGTCCCGCTCCCGGTCCCGGTCCCGGACCCGCCCGGCCGATAAGAAGGAGGAGGACGACGACAGCGACGTCGTCATGCGCGTCGACGGCGACAAAACGACCGACGTCGATGAACAGGCGGAGGGATCGACGCACTATGTCGACAGCTCCGACGAGCCTATCGAGGACCCCGGCAAGGACGGGTTCCTAAATAAGGCCGGGGACACGCGAGGGCGCCGTCCCACTAGCGGCGTCTATTATAGGAAGCGGGCGGAGATGGCCAAAAAGAAGGCCGAGGCGGCGGAGCGGGAGTTGGGGAAAATCGGGGATTCCTCAGTTCCGGCCAACCTCTCCAAAAACCGGAAAATTAAGGAGATCCGGGAAAGGGAGAGGTTGAAACACGCTCCGACGGAGGAGATACCGGGCCTCATCTTCGGGGGCGTCGCCACCATAGACAAGGTGACGGAGCGGTCCTCGAATCTGAACGGGAGGATGAGGGGGGCCCTCAATGACGCCGCGGCCACAATCGCCGCCGCCACGGGGCAATTGGTGCTCCGGATAACGGACTCGGATGTGGGTGTCGGCCGAGACATAGAGCTCGAGGAGCTGAGGCGCAAAGTCTCCGCCCAGGAGGCGGAGATCAGTGGCCTGCGGGCGTTGCAGGAAGGCAACGCCCAGCTGCAGCAACAGCTGCAAAAAATGCAGCAGCAAATGCTGCAGCTGCAGCAACAACAGCAGCAGCAGCAGCAGCCACAGGAGGGACGGCAGCACCAGCCGCCGCGCGCGCCCAGAGGGGCGAAGAAGCGACGCGCCAGCGTGGTCGACTCCGGTCCGGAGGAGACGGAAGATGCCCCCGTCGACGCCGAGATGGAGGAGGCCGCGGCCGCCGCCAGCACCAGAAGAGCGGTGCTGGAAGAAATCCGACGGGAGGGGATGCCGGCCGCGGTGAGGCCGCCGATCGGTGGCAAAACCAGGATCATCGACGGCGAAGTACCGCCGATGTCGCTGCCCCCGACCACCGCGGCCCGCGCCGTGGAGCCGGACCTGGAGGGCCGCCTATTCCGGGCGCTCTCTGGGAAAATGGAGGAGCTCTTCCGGGGGCTGGCGGCCGGGCTCGGTCTTGGGGCCGGACTGAGCGGCCCCTCGACAAGCGGGCCCCCGTCGGGGCCAAAGAAGGTAGCGGCAAAACCTTTTTTTTTTTTTTTTTTTTTTTGACGCAGGAGAAATCTTCAACTACTGGGATCCCTGGGGCTAAAAGTCCCATGTTTACCCAGTAGCCCCTTTCGGGGAAGACCCCCCCGACCTCCGGGGAGAGGCATAAGCGGGGAGAGTGTGGGATTGTATAGCATGCACATCGCTCACGATACTGCATGCATACCCTGCCCACTAAAACTCCTGTGGATGTCCCTCACGGCGCTCGTCATGGGGAGCCCCGGGAAACGCACTGATTCTTCCGGGGCCCCCCAGCGCCAGGCCCAGAATTGGGCGCCAACCCGGGAGACGCCGACCGGCGTCTCCCCCGGCTCTTTGGAGCCGCCTCCTGAGACCACCGTGGCGGAATGGGGGAACATCCACCCAGACCGCCGCCCCTCTAGCAGGGGTGGGTTATGCTGCGGGCGTGCGGTAAACCCCGCCCGCACGCCCGCTCCACCCCCGCGGTTCCCCCTTTAGTTTTTGGGGGGGGGGGACCCGTACGTACGGCCGTTGGCCGGCGTCGCCGACGGCAACGGCCTCCTCACGTTCCGAGGGGGGAGGGCGAAGGGGGGGAGAAGATACCTCCTGGGCGCACTAACTGTGCCCTTCTCCCCCCCGGCACTGTCATGTGCTGTCCCCCCCCGAAACCGGAATTGCGACGGGGGGGCCGCTCCTGGGCCTGCGCCGTCGTAAAAAATAACGCCGCCGCCGTGGTGGCGGCGGCGGTCTGCGGCCCGGATCCACCCCGTCGCTCCAGTTGCTGTCACTGGAGGGGGGTGGAGCTTCCCCCCTCCTGACGCGTTCGGCTGCCTCCTTCTGCGACATGACTGCGCCGCAGAAGAAGACGAACGCCCTCCATTTGACCTCGCCCTCCTCTCCCCCGGTCACCGCCGCGGCGATGATGGTCGGGAGGGCGAGGTCGTCTCCTACACTTGCCCGGAGGACACGGCGCTGCTCCTCCCACGCCGGGCAAAACTCCAGCGTATGCTGCGCCGTGTCCGCCTCCTCCGGGCAGTGATGGCAGCGCGTGGTGCTCTCTTTCCCGATCCGGCACAGGTAATCCCCGAAGCACCCATGTCCGGTGATCACCTGCGCCGTGTGGAACGTAAGGCCTCTCCCCTTACGCTCCACCCACTCCCCAAGGACCGGCCGGATGGCCCCCCTGACCCTCCTGCCCCACAACTGGGGGTTCTCGAGGAATTCCTCCCATTCTCGCAGGAGGGTCGCTTTGGCCTGGAGCTTCAGCGCCCTCTTAACCCTCGCCGTGATGACACCCCCCCCCGTCCCTGATCGCCTTGGTCCGCGTGTACACGCGTGTATGTGACCTGGCGACCAGGTGAATCGGGGGGATTCCGGCGAGGGTAGTCGCCCCCACGTGTGACACGGTCCGGTAGGCCCTGGCGGCTCTGTTGGCTATAAGCCTTTGGACCGCCGCCAGCTGCCCACCAAGGCGGGCATTGCTGCCCACCTTCTCCTCCCACACCGGTGCTGCGTACAGCAGCACCGAGTGGACCGTTGCCACGTAGAGGCGACGCACATACCCGCTGGCCCCGCCAATATTGGGCAACAGCCTTGCCAGGCTGTTGGCCATTACCCTCGCTCGCGAGACCACGCGGGTGACGTGCTCGCCGAAGCTCCTATTCCGGTCAATCCAAACCCCCAGGTATAGGAGGTGGGGAGTGATCGGGACCTCAGTCCCCTCCACTCGGACGCTGAGCCCCTCCGGCGGTGACCCCCCCGCGAGGCGACCATAAAACATGGTCGCCTGCGTTTTATGGGGGGCCACTTTCAAGCCCAGCGCCCGGATGGCGCGCACCACGCTCGCCGCCGCCACGTTGGCCAGCCTGATGGCCTCCCGCCAGCCCTCTCCGCTGACCCCCAGGAATATGTCATCGGCATATCCCATGAGCCAGCATCCTCTGGGGAGGGCCACCCCGAGGACCAGGTCATAGGCGATGATCCATAGCAGGGGTCCCAACACCGACCCCTGCGGAACACCGCGCTCAACGAGCCTGATCCTCAGGACCCCGTCCCGGTCCGCGTACACCAGGCCCCTGTCCCGGAAATAATCTCCGACGACCCTGATGAGGCAGGGAGGGACGCCGAACCGCACTAGCGCCCTCCCTATTACCTCCCAGGGGAGGGTGTTGAAGGCGTTGACAACGTCAAACGACACCCCCAACACCACTCCCCCCTCCTCAATCTCGGACTCCGTGCGGGAGAGGACGCGCCTAATCGCGTCCACGGTTGACCTCCCCGCACGGAAGCCGAACTGGTCGTCGGAGAGACCTCTTCCCTCCCCACGGGACAGCAGGTGCCGGACGAGGCGCTCAGCAATGATCCTCTCGAAGATCTTGCCCACCTCGTCCAGCAGGCACACGGGCCTGTACGCGGACGGGGAGTCCGCGGGCTTTCCCGCCTTTGGCAGGAGGACCAGGCTGGCCTCCTTCCATCTTCTGGGGAACCGGCCGGCACGCAGGCATGCGGTGAAGAGATTCCGCATCCAGCCGGCCAGCTCCCCCGCGGCCAAGACCCAGACCTTGCCTGGGATCCCGTCGGGGCCAGGGGCCTTCTGCCTCTTGACCCCGCGGATAGCCCTCGCCACTTCCTCCTCACTGACCCCCAGGTCCTCGTTCCATTCCGGAACTCTAATTTCCGGAAAGAGGACCTCTCCTCCTCTGTCGGCGGGGAATAATGTATCCACCACTTCGCCGACAAATTGGGGGGCCAGTGTTTCCGTAAGCGGGGGCGTCCATGGCTTGAGCTTGTCCAAGACAAGCTTGTACGGACGCCCCCGCGGATCCTCCGATATCGTGGCGAGGAGCTCCTCCCAGGCCCCCTTTTTGGCCGCGAAGATGGCGCGGGAGAGTTTCTGGCGGGCAGCACGCCAGGCCTCCCCCGCTTCTCCTTCGCCGAGGGCACCGCGCCCAGCGCGGGCCCTCAGCCACCGCCGGCACGCGTGGACGGACGAGCGCCGAAGCTCGGCGATCTCGCTCGTCCACCAATAGGCGGCTCGCCGGGGGGGAAGGGTGCGGACACGGGGCATCGCCACGTCGCATGCTTGCGACGCGGCCTCCACCAGTCGGTCCGCCTCCGCGTCCACATCCACCTCCCCAGTCCCCTCGGCAAGGGCGCCGCCCTCCGCCCTACCCCAAGTTAGGACCAGGATCGCCGCTTGTAGGCGATCCCGGTCCAACTTCTTGAGGGCCCATCTCCGCCGCGTTTTCTCCACGGCGCGGCGGCGGGACAGCACTGCCGGAGGAGTGGCCTGGACCATCATCTCTATATATCGATGGTCCGACAGGGACTCTAGGTCCGTGGCCACCCTCCAGCCGTGTATCTCGCGCGCGGCAGGGGGAGTCGCCCAGGTGAGATCGATCACCGAGGCCCCCTGCCGGCGCACACATGTGCTTACTCGGCCCGTGTTTATGAGACACAGGCCGAGCCCCGCCGCCCACCCCTCCAGGACGCTGCCCCTCGCGTCAGTGCGCGGGGAACCCCAAAGCGTGGACTTCGCATTGAAGTCCCCCGCCACTATGACCCGGCCAGTAGGGCATCGGCGGACGCATCCCTCCATATCGTGGAGCGTCCGCTCGAACCTGGTCAGGTCCCAGCTCGGAGGGGTGTAAACGCCCACCACGGAGATGAGCCCCCATTGCACCGCCACGAAACCCATCCCGGCCTCACCACGAGTGCACGGGGGGGCGTGTGGCAGTGTCCGCCATGTGATAGCCGCGGAGCCACTGCGGTCCTTGGCCCAGCAGGGGTGGGCTGCTGGGACCCTGTAGGGCTCCGCGACTATCCCCAAACCACACCCGCGCTCTGCCATTGTGTGGATAAACAAATCCTGGGCTGCGCGGGCGTGGTTTAAGTTCGCCTGGAGGACCCTTACAGACATGGATCTTCCGAGAAATCCATAGGGTCCTCCGGCACCTCCCTCACAACGGCCGCCGACGCGGCCCCCCCTCCGATGTACCCGGGCCCGGCAGAGGGCTCCTCTTCACTCCGTGGATCCACCCAATCCACAGAGCTATCCCCTGTCGCATAATCCGCGATGACGGACGCGAGCGCCGCGTCCGTCATGGCGTTCCTGGCGGCGACTTCCTCGCGTAGCTCGGTTGCCACCGCCTCCGCCTCGCCCAGCGCCCTGTCAATATTGCTGGTGCTCTCAATCGCGAGATTGACAGGCTCAACGCGCGTTATTCGGGGGGCCGTGGAACGGGTCCCTGAAGCCGATGCCTCCGGCGTGGAAGCGCACGTCGCGTCCGCCGCCCCTGTCGAGGGAGCCTTGGGGGGCTTTTTGCCTTTCCCTTTTTTCGGGGCGGCGGTTGCGCCCTTTTTTCCCCCCCTCCCACCGGAGCAGGATTTGCCCCCGATCCGGTGGTCGGCGGGGCGACCCGCCCGCTCGCAGACCGCGCACTTCGGTGCGGCCGCGCACGAGCGGGCTTGGTGGCCCACCACGCCGCACCGGTAGCAACTACCGGTGCGGTCCACCTCGTTGCTACAGGTGGCTCGGGTGTGGCCCACCTCGAGGCACCTGTAGCATTGAAGAGGGCGCCTGTCGAGTAACTCGACACGCGCCCTCACCCAGCCCACGACAGTGTGGCTCTCGCGAGAGAGCACATTGGCCGCCGCCAGCGGGCACCTCACAAAAAAAGTGTTAAGCCCGTTGAGCGCCCGCCGCGGCGGCCCCACCATGATACTGGAGGGGGCCACGCCGCCCTTGGCGGCCAGTGCCTCCCTCAATTCCCCCTCCAGTACCGAATCGTCGAGTCGGCTGAGCCTCAGCTCAGCGGACATCGTCGGGCGTCCAACGCGGACACCCTCCCTGCCGGCGAACAGCGCTGACATTCTGTCAGCCAGGGCGTCCGCCTTGGCGCCGCACTCCGGCCCTGCTACCTCAATATTGAGGGCCCCTGTGGCCGTCCTCCTCACATTAAAGGGGCCGTCGATCCCCAGCTCGGGGAGATTGATGCGCTGCCTCGCCAGCAGCATCACCTCCCCGTATTTATCCGCCGGGCAGGTCAAAGTGACCGCGGCAGTCCTGGGCACTCTACGCCTCCCCGGCCTGCCCGGCTGTGGGGCCGACAGACTCCCCCCACCGGCCTTACTGCCGGATTTTGCTCCGGCTTTCGACCTGCCGACCACCGTTGTGGCGACAGCAGCCCGCTTCGGAGGGAGGGTCTCCCGACTCTCCCCCTTCCTCACCCTCCCCCCCGCCACGCCGGCGACCGCCGCCGCATACGATTTGGCGGTCGTCCCGGCGGGAGGAAGGGGCACGGATGAGAAGTCCCGGGGGTGCGGGCCCCTCTTGCCCCCCCCCCGGCACCGCCCTTCTCCGCCACCCTTAAGGGGGTCACCCCTCTTGGCTCAACCGCCGAGGGGTTGACGCCCTTTTTCCCCTTCTTCCTCTTCTTCGCCCTCTTGGCGGGGACGACCGTCCATTCGGTCCCCGCCGCGGGGGAGGGGGGTGGCACCACTCCCCCCGCCGGCGCCAAGGTCGTGGGACCCGGTGCTGGGACAGTCCTCCCCAGCATCCGGTCCATTTCCTCCAGCATCCTACTTCTGTAGGATGCTGCCATCCTCTCGAACATTCGGAGCATCTGTCCCTTCAGGCTTTCCACGACCTGGGGGATCGGCTCCGACTGTTCCATCGCAGCGGTGGCGGTTGCACCGCCTGCGGCCGCGGCTTCCCTCCTAGGGAGCACCGCCTCCTCCAACAGGGCCCGCTTACCCTTAACTGGCGGCCTGTACAACGGTGGGAGCCCCTCTCTCTCTAGCTCCTCCCTGTGGCGCTCATAGGAGCTCTCCTCCTCGGCCCCCACCTCCATGGGCGTCGAGAGGGGCCCCGTCGCTTCCCCCACCGAGGGCTGGGCGGCCGACATCTTCAAGGGTGGCCGGTCCTCCTCCGACGAGGAGGTGGCCAGCACCCTTACCCTCTTCCTGGCCTCCCTGTCCCGGGGGGTCGGCTCCCCAATTTGGGGAACCTCCCTCTCCCGCATTTGCTGCAGCTGTCGCTGCAGCTCCTGTACCTGAAATTGCAGCAGCGCATGCTGCGACTGCTGCTCTCTCAGGTTCTTGATCTCCTCCTCCTGGGAGGAGATCTTGCCGCGGAGCTCTTCTAGCTCCGCGTCCCGCGCGTCGTCAATGGTCGGGCCTGCCTGCCTGCGGGCAAGGTGCTCAACCGCGGCCGAGATGTCCGCCGCGGCTTTGTTCAGGGCGCCCTGCAGGGGACCCTGCAGATTGCCCGCTTTGTTGAGCACCCTGTCGATCGTCCGCACGCTCTCCAGGATTATCCCTGGGAGCGTCTCGGGCGGGGTGAAGCGGAATTCCTCTGCCGCCTCCCTCTCGAGGGCCTTCCGATTTCCCGAGAGGTTCACGGGCGTCGAGGCGTCCATGATACCGCGCAGGTCCTCGAGAATGCCGGCGAGCTCCCGCTTTTGCTCCTCGAGCCTTTTCAGGTAGCATTCCCCCTCCGTGGGCTTGCGACCTCGTGTCTCCTCGGCTTTCAGCGCCGGGGGGACCTTCTTGCCCCTCAGCCTGAGGATTACCCCATCCAAGGCCACGACGTCTTCCTTGGCCTTGGAATAAACAGGCCCCATGCCTGCCTTCCCGTCCCTCTCGCCCGTGACGGCGACATCCGGCGCGTTCGTGTCCGGCAGGGACGAAGAACGATCCCTCCGGCCTAGTTGTGGCGAACCACTTCGGGAGCCGGAGGGTGAACCGCTAACAGAGGCTGCGGCATTAGCCGCTTCCTTGGCACGCCTCTCCTGTACGCACTTGGGTGCAGGCATGTCCGCAGAGGACTTCGCTTTTGCGATCCTCTCCACCTTCACGTGGGGCTGGGAAACCCCGGACTTCAGTTCGACATTTTTCAAAATTATTTTCTTGGAATTTGACATTTTCATTATTTTGAATCAAACCTCCCAATCAAACGTCTGTGTATGTGTGTGTGAGTGTGTACGTGTACACGGGCCCGCGAAGCCCCGCACCGAGGGGTCCGGGAAACCCAGGAGCATCGAGCGCGCGAAGGACAGTGGCCTCGGCGGTGGCCCCCGCGAGGACGAGCACGGTCCCATCCGGTCACCAACCGGCAGTACTCGCCCCCGCGAGATTATTCGCCCGCTGGTGGGGCAGCCAGGTCATGCTGGTTAGGCCGACCCGGGCCCCTGTACTATCGGGCGCCCAGGGAAATGTCGACAAAACCCTGTTTAACCGCTGTACCCCCTGCCTCGACGCGCGCACGAAAACCCAGGCCCCCGGAGGCCCCCGGCGGAAACCCGCGTAACCCGATTGTAAGTGTGGTGTGTAGGAGTGTAAATGTGTGTGTATGGTTTAATTTCGGGGTTTTCCTTCCCCTAGGCCGGTTGCTAAAGCTATTGAGCCCGGCCAGCCCGCCCCTCGCTGCTGCCTAGGCAGCCGAACCGTCCGAACCACAAAGTGGTCCGAGCGGTCCATCATCCCAGGTCGCCTGGCCCCGACCTCGGAATGCGTCCGAGCGGCCCAGACGACCCTCCACCCCTCACGGACCGTGGGACCACGTCCCCGGTGTGCAGCCGTGAGTGTGGGTTCCTCCCCGCCCCTGATCTCGGACCACGTCCGAGACCCAGGACGAGAAAGGTAATCCCGCTCTCTTCCCCTGCCGGAGCACCGGCGTGCAATGGGTCAGAAGAGCGGGATCTTCCCCTCCCTCTCAGCGGGACGGCATCCCTGCCCGCTTCGAGACGGGGGTACCCCCTACCCCAATCCCCACCCCGCGGCACGGTGGGAGAAGCAAGCTTCCCCCTAACGGCCCCGGCCGGCCGGGCGTTTGAAGTCGGGGTCGCCATCCCCTACCGGCGATTGGAGCTGGATAACCGAGGTTATCCAGACTCCTAAGCGAGGTCGCCGGGCCCCCGGTTTTCTGTCTGGGTTTTCCTTCCCATAGGTCGGTTGGGAGAGCCTAGGCTAACCCTCACGGCCCCGACCGGCCGGGCGATTTTTATAGAGGCCACCTACCTCGCGGGCCCCAGTGACGTAATGTCCCTGGCGCCCCCCGGGCCCTCACCACGTGAGGGGTTCCGGTACTGATGAGCTCGGGACCCCGGGCGCGCTACTGCCCGTGTCTATGAAGCCGCAAGCGGCCCCATAAACCCCTGGGGGGAGGTAGCGGCAAAACCTGCTCCCGTTGCGCCCGCGCCCGCCGGGCCGGCCGGGGGCGGGAGAGGCGCGGGCGGCGCGCCCGGGGCCCCTCCAGTGACGCGCAAGGGCGCCGAACCCACGAAGGGACAGAAGAAGGTTGCCGGGGGGAGGGAGCAGCCCCCTCCTTCCAAGCAGGCGCCGAGACCCCCAAGCGCCCCAGCAGCCGCCCCGACGACCCAATCCTGGGTTGAGGTGGTGGGGCGCAAGGCGAAGAAGGCCGGCGGAAAGGCTCCCACGCCCGGCTCGGGGGGTACTGGGGCCGCAAAAAAGCCCGGTCCCACGCCCGGCTCGGCGGGCGCCGCCGGGAAAAAGGGGGGGGGGGAGTAGCGGGGGCCCCCGCGAGGAAGAGCCCCGGGAGAAGGCCGCCTCGCACCGCGGCGGTCACCCTCACATGTCCTGAGGGTGACTACGCCGAGTGCGTCGGGGAGGCGAGAAAGGCCATTAAGCTCTCTGAGCTCGGCCTGGACCGCGCCCCGAACGTGCGAAGGACGGCGACCGGGGCTCTCAGTTTTGAAATCGCGGGTCCCGACAACGCGGCCAAGGCGGACGCCCTGGCCGCTAAAATGAGAGAGGCGCTGGCGGCTAGGGCCGGCGTAAAAGTCGTCCGTCCGGAGATGACTGCCGAATTGCGGCTCTCCGGATTGGACGACTCTGTCCAAGAGGAGGAGGTGAGGGCCGCGCTGGGGGAGAAAGGGGGAGTTCCCCCAACCTCCATCCGGACGGCCCCCGCCAGGAGGGCGCCGGGGGGCATGAACACAATGTTCGTCAGGTGCCCCCTGGCTGCGGCGAACCGGCTCGCGAAAGAGTCGAGAGTGGACATTGGGTGGGCGCGTGCCAGAATCGAAGTCCTGGCGAAGCGCCCACTCCAGTGTTTCCGCTGCCTGGAGGTGGGGCACACGCGGGCGACGTGTAAGGGCCGAACCGACCGCACCGGAGCGTGCTACCGGTGCGGCGTTGTCGGGCACGAGGCCCGAGGCTGCACGGCGCCCGTAAGGTGCGCCGTCTGTGCCGACGCGGGCCGCCCATCCCAGCATAGGATGGGCGGCCAGGCCTGCCCTGCTGGGGGGGGAGGGCCCGCGCTCGGGCGGCGCCCCCTGCCTCCGGGAGGAAGGAGAGCGCCCGGCCCCCAAAGGGGCCCGCGGCGACCAACGACCGGGCGAGGGGGGGCCGAGTGCCGCCGCCGCCGCCACCGTCGCGGGCCGCCCCCTCCGCCGCCAAACCGGCGGTGAGGGAGGTGAGGGACCTGACCGGCCACAGAGTGACCGTTGTGCCCCCGACCAAACCGGTCGCGGGCGAGGGGAAGATGGAGTGGTCGAAGGGTCCGAAGTCCGTGGGGTGGACGGACGGGCCCGCGGGGGCACAGGCGGCCACCGGGCCCAAGGTAGAGGCGGCCCTCCCCCGGGAGGAACCCGCCGAAATGGAGGTGGAGGCGGAGGAGCCTGAACCGGGCTACTTGTAATGCCCCTTCGCCTCCTACAAGGTAACTTGAACCACGCCCGCGCCGCCCAGGATTTATTCCTGCACACGATGGCGGAGCGCGGGTGTGGTTTGGGGGTGGCGGCGGAGCCGTACGCGGTCCCGGCGGGCCACCCCTGCTGGGCCGCGGACAGGGCTGGCTCTGTCGCCATTGTTTGGAGGGACACGCCCGAGTCCCCCCCGTGCTCGCGCACCGAGAGCGGGGTGGGATTCGTGGCGGTCAGGTGGGGGCTCGTCTCCGTTGTGGGCGTCTACGCCCCTCCGAGGTGGAGTCTCGCCGAGTTCGAGGAGGTGCTGCACGACTTGGACGCGTGTGTCCGCAGGCACCTCCTCGCGACGGCGGGACGGGTTATCGTGGCGGGGGACTTTAACGCCAAGAACCCCCTTTGGGGTTCCCCCGCCGCGAACCCAAGAGGGCGTGCCTTGGAGGGGTGGGCGTCGGGCCTGGACCTGTGTTTGATAAACACGGGCCGCCGTAGCACGTGCGTGCGCCGGCAGGGGGTGTCCATCGTGGATCTCACGTGGGCGTCCCCCCCTGCCGCGCGCATGATACGCAGCTGGGGGGTGATGGTCCGCAGGGAAACCCTGTCGGACCATCGGCAGATAGAAATGGAGATATCTGCAGCCCCCCGGGACGTGCTGGCCCGGCGCCGCGCAAACGAGGCGTCCCGACAGAGATGGGCCGTCAAGAAGTTAGAGCCCGACCGGTTGCGGGCGGCGGTCATCGCCCTTACTTGGGGCGAGGACGAGAATGCCGCGCGCGCCGGTGAAGGGGGGGGCCTCGACATTGACGAAGAGGTAGAGCGGCTGCGGGGCATCATGTCGCAAGCCTGCGACGCATCGATGCCCCGCGCCAAGAGGCCCTCCCCCAAGAGGGCGGCGTACTGGTGGACGGAGGACATCGCCGAACTTCGGCGAGCCTCCGTCCGCGCAAACCGCGAATGGCTCCGCGCCCGAGCGGGGCGCGGAGCCCGCGACGAGAGGGAGACTGGGGAGGCCTGGCGCGTCGCCCGCCAGGTCCTCTCCAGAGCGATCAGGGCGGCCAAGAGCAGGGCCTGGGACGAGTTGCTCTCCGCGCTCGACGAGGATCCGTGGGGGCGTCCATATAAAATGGTCCTCAAAAAACTGAGACCATGGACGCCCCCAATTACGGAAACCTTGGACCCCCCATTGGTCGGCAGGGTTATAGATACTCTCTTTCCTGCCGACCTAGGAGGAGCCGTCCTCTTCCCCGTGGCAGATGCCCCGGGGTGGAGCGACGAGCTGGGGGTGTCCGAGGAGGAGCTGGGGAGAGCACTCCGCAGGGTCAAGAGGGGCAAGGCCCCTGGCCCTGACGGGGTCCCGGGCCGAGCGTTAATCTTGGCCGCGGGGGGATTGGCTGGTCGGCTGAAGCGAGTTTTTGACGAATGCCTGAGGACCGGCCGTTTCCCCAATCGCTGGAAGGAGGCCAGTCTGGTCCTCCTGCCGAAGGAGGGTAAGCCCGCGGACTCCCCGTCTGCGTACAGGCCGATATGCCTGCTCGACGAGGCTGGCAAACTTTTTGAAAGGGTAATCGCCGAACGCCTCGTCGGGCACCTGTCCCGGCGCGAGGGTGGTGGCCTCTCCGACGAACAATTCGGATTCCGTGCGGGAAGATCGACGATTGGCGCGATCCTTCGCGTCGTCTCCCGCACGGAAGCAGTCACGAAGCGGGGGGGGGGGGGTGGCGTTGGGCATATCTTTTGACGTGTCCAACGCATTTAACACCCTCCCCTGGACTGCGATCGGAGAGGCCCTACGGAGGTTCGGCGTTCCCGCCTACTTGGTGGCGGTGATCGCCGATTACTTCCGGGGCAGGGGCGTATCATATGTCGGCCAGGACGGGGTGTCGAGGACCAGGCTCATCGAGCGCGGTGTTCCGCAGGGGTCCGTCCTGGGACCCCTGCTATGGAACATCGGCTACGACCTGGTCCTGCGGGCCATTCTCCCCGCCGGCTGCTGGATGTCCGGGTACGCGGACGACGTGTACCTGGGCGTCGGCGGGGGGAGCTGGCAGGAGGTGGCCGGACTGGCCAACGCGGCGGCGGCCACGGTGGTGCGTAAAGTGAGGGAGCTGGGCCTCAGGGTGGCCCCGCAGAAGACGCAAGTCACGTGGTTCTTCAACCGCGCTCTGCGGGGCCCGCCCCCGGAAACGAGGCCCAGCATCTACGTTGAGGGAGTCCGCGTCCCGGCCACCCCCCAACTCAAATATTTGGGGGTGTGGCTGCACGAGACGGGCAGCTTCGGCGAGCACATCGCCCGCACGGTGCCAAAAGCCATGGCAAACTGCCTGGCCAGGCTGTTGCCCAACCTGGGCGGCGCCGGCGGGCGGGTGCGTCGCTTATATGCGTCGGTCGTCCACTCAGTGCTCCTCTACGGAGCGCCTGTCTGGGCGGAGGAGGTCATGCAGAACGACCGCCTAGGCAGGCAACTGAGGGCCGCCCAGCGCATCATTGCGAATAGGGCGGCCAGGACGTACCGGACCGTATCCCACGTGGGGGCGACGGTCCTCGCCGGCATTCCCCCGATCGATCTCTTGGCGGGTTCTCAGACGAGAACCTACCGGAGGATAAGGGAGATCGAATCGAGGGGGGGCATAGTCGTGCCCAGGGCGAGGGCCTTGCTGAAGCGCCGAGCCAAGGAGACCCTCCTCCGGGAGTGGAGCGCCATGCTCACACTCCCACAGCGGGCGGGGAGGAGGGTCCGTGAGGCAATCCAGCCATTCCTACGGGAATGGCTGGAACTCAGAAGGGGACGCGGACTGACGTTCCATGCGGCGCAGGTCTTCTCGGGACACGGTTGTTTCGGGGAGTACCTGTGCCGCATTGGAAGGGAGAGCACCACCGGCTGCCACCACTGCCCGGAGGCGACAGACACGGCGCAGCACACGCTGGAGCATTGTCCGGCGTGGGAAGAGCTGCGTCGTGTTCTCCGGGCGGAGATAGGAGGGGACCTCTCACTGCCGGCCATTGTCGAGGCGGTGGTCGGACCACAGGGAGAGGTCAAATGGTCGGCCTTTGTCTCCTTCTGCGGCAGCGTAATGTCGCGGAAGGAGGCAGCCGAGAGGATCAGGAGGGGGAGGTAGACCCCCCTCCCGACAGCGACGGTGACGGCGGCGGCGGGGGCGGGCGACCACCGCCGCCGCGACGACAGCGACGGCGGCGTGAGCAGCGTCGCTGCCCGACGCGTACGGACGCCCCCCGCGCCACGGCCCGAAACAGGGCGGGGAGCGCGGGGAGCGCGGGGAGGTCGTCGCCGCCGCTGACGCGGCGGCGCGCACTGCTGCGCCGTCGTCGCCCGTCTGGGGGTGACGGCGGCGGCGGGAGCGGCAGCCACCACGACGACAATGGGCCGCGGCTGCCGCCAAAACGGCGGCGCCGCGCCCCCCGCGTCTTGTCCCCCTCGTCTGGGGGGGACACCTGACGCTAGGGGGGGGCGGTCGGTGGCTGGCGGGGGTTTGCCTCGGTCGCTGCGGGCCTTACCGTTCGTTGGAGGCCCGCTCCCCCCGCTATTAGGCCCGGGGGGGAGCGCCGAGGCGGCTGCGGGCCTACGTATTTGGGCCCGCCCCCCCCCCCCCCCGCCTGGCGGTCATCGTCCGTCCCCACCCGGGAGGTCAGCCCCCCCCCCGCCCACCACCCCTGCCCAAACGGGGGGGGGGGAGCGGGGGGGCTCGGATACGAGAAGGAGCAGCCCCCCCCCCCTGCTTGGGAGGGGGGCGGATGGGGGTGCGGGCGCGCGAGCGGGGGCTCCCGCGCGCCCGCAACCAGAAAACCCCCAATGTGACGGGTGGCGGGCCGGGGCGGGGATCCCCCCGGTCCGCCACAACAGAAGCGGCAGCCTTATAGGCTAGGGGGGGAGGACTAGCCTCCCCCCCAGGACAGGTGCCCTTACGGGCACGGCGCGGAGGGAGTCCCGGATGAATCATGGCGTTTCCCGGGGCTCCCTCACACCAAACGCGCCGAGAAGGATCCCCGCGGGGTTTTAGCCGGTAGGAATCCGGCACTCCTCCGTCCTCTCCCCCGAGGGCGGGGGGTCTTCCCCCTCAGAACATCAGAGGGGGCCCTGGGCCACATACTGGGCTTGCCCGGGAACCCAGGGTCGAAGATTTCCCCGCGTCAAAAAAAAAAAAAAAAAAAAAAAAGATAATAGTTGGTTATTGACAAAACCTATAGGTTAGTGACGCGCTTTACAAGTATGTGCTTTCTAAGTTGAAGCACATACAAAGCACATACTTATAAAGCGCACCACTAACCTATAGGTTAGTGACGCGCTTTACAAGAATGTGCTTTGTAAGTTGAAGCACATACAAAGCACACACTTGTAAGTTGAAGCACATACTCTATTATCTGCTTTAACTTTTCTTTCAATATACCAACAATTCGCTACTTTAACTAACTTCCCTTCGTTCATACATGTACTAAATATTTCCACATAAATATTAGTCATTTATGTCTATTAGTACTCAAAATAACTGTTATATTTTCAATTTTTTTTTTTTTGTTAATAACTTAATCGCATTCAATATACAATTTATCAACAATTTACTGCTTTAAATGTTGTGTTTTGGTAAAACAGCGACTTTCTCGCAAAATAAAGTATTCTCTGCTTTAAAAAAAAAACGTAATATTAGTGGTTTATGCCTTCCAATACTGAAAATAGCTGCTATATTTTCAAAACTTTTTTTGTTAATAACTTTTTAACGAATAATGGCCGCCGGCTAAAAACTTCTGAAGGTCACTCAGGAGAGTGACCTTGACAACATATGTCAAGGTCAAGGTCATTGGCGGGTGGGGTCTTTTTGTAAATAATTACCTGTAACCGGACAGTCAGGTCTAACGTGGTCGATGCCTCAGGGAAGGCCGGTTCCCCCGAGTATGGAAGATGGCCAAGTTGGTCCTCATCCCAAAGGCAGGACGACCCGCCGACTCACCCTCGGCGTACAGGCCAATCTGCCTGCTGGACGAGGTGGGCAAGCTCTTTGAGCGCATAATTGCCGACCGCCTCGTCCGGCACCTGTCCCGGACTGGTCCGGACTTGTCGCCGGACCAGTACGGCTTTCGGGAGGGCCGATCCACAGTGGATGCGATCGAACGCATCCGGGCCCTCTCGGTGGCCGCGGCGGAGGAGGGCGGGGTGTTGCTGGGCGTCTCGTTCGACGTGGCGAACGCCTTCAATACCCTGCCCTGGAGGGTCATAAGGGGGGCGCTCGAACGCCACCGCGTCCCCCCTTACTTCACGGCCGTGGTACACGGCTATCTCCGGGACAGGAGATTGGCCTACGTAAACCGGGATGGTTTGCTGAGGGTGAGGACAGTCGTGCGGGGGGTTCCACAGGGGTCGGTGCTCGGCCCTCTACTGTGGAACCTGGCATACGACGCCGTTCTGCGCGACGCCCTGCCCTCGGGGTGTTGGCTGAGCGGTTTCGCCGACGACACCTTCCTGGGGGTCGAGGGCGACGACTGGGATGAGGCCCGACGCAGGGCCGACGTCGCGGTGGCCTGCGTGGTGGCCGCAATGAGGAGGGTGGGCCTAAGGGTGGCCCCCGAGAAGACACAGGCGGTCTACTTTTATGACCGCCGTCGCTCTCGGGGAACAAGGCCGCCCGCGGCCCACATAATGGTCGAGGGTACCCGTGTCCTCGTGGGGGCCCAGATGAAACTTCTGGGCCTCTGGTTGGACGGCACCTGGAGCTTTGGCGGGCACTTTGCTCGCCTGGCCCCCAGGGTTCTCGGCGTGGCCAATAGCCTCGCGAGGCTCATGCCGAACCTGGGAGGGGCGAACGGTCGTGTTCGCCGGCTTTACTCCGCGACGGTGAACGCCGTGGCACTCTACGGGGCCCCAGTGTGGGTCCCAGAGGCGGAGGGCTCCGGGCGCATCAAGGCGATACTGCGCCGAGTGCAGCGCCCGGTAGCCCTAAGAGTGTCACGGGCGTATCGCACCGTCTCGCACGCGGCGGCGACGACCCTGTCCGGGCTCCCCCCCTTGGAACTCGCGGCCAGGCAGCGCGCCGAGGTACATCGGCGCGCCAAGGAGCTGCGGGCTAGGGGGGTCCCAATCACGAACAGGGTCCGTCGTGCCGTAAGGCTCCAGGAGAGGGCGGCCCTTCTGGCCAGGTGGCGGGAGTATCTGGCAGATCCGACTCTCGCCGGCAGAAGGACCGTCGACGCCGTCCGACCCTGCCTGGCAGAATGGCTGGGCAGTCGGGGGTACGGGAGACTCTCGTACCATGCGACACAGGTGCTCACAGGCCACGGGTGTTTTGGCGAGTACCTGTGTCGCATGAAGAAGGAGGCCACCACGCGGTGCCACCATTGTGACGAGGAGAGGGACACGGCGCAGCACACGCTGGAGTTCTGTCCAGCGTGGGCTGAGCAGTGCCGTGTCCTAAAGAACGCGGTCGGCAACGACCTCTCCCTTCCGGCTGTCGTGTCGGCGATGGTCGGGGGAGAGGACAAATGGCGGGCATTCCTGACCTTTTGTGGGCGGGTAATGTCCGCCAAAGAGAAGACGGAAAGGACCAGGAGGGGGGAAAAAAACCCCCCTCCTGACAGTGAGGTCGGCGACGACGAGTGGCTGCCGCCGCCGCGGCGGCGGCGACGGCGCGGCCTGCGCCGCTGCCCAACGCGAGCGGGCGCTCCCCGGGCCGCGGCCCGGAACAGGGCGGGAAGCGCGGGGGGTCTGGGGCGGCCGTCGCCGCCGTTGACGCGGCGGCGTGCGTTGCGTCGTCGCGCGGGCGGCGGCGGCAGTAGTGAGGATGACAGCGGGCCACGGTTGCCTCTTCAGACGAGGAGGACAGATGACGGTAGGGAGGGGGCGGATGATAGCCGGCGGAGGTCTGTCCCGGTTGCCGCGGGCCTTACCACTCGTTGGAGGCCCGTTCCCCCCGTTAACGGGGGAACACCGGAGCGACTGCGGGTCCGTACTAGCCTGCTCTCCGTCCGGCGTTGTTTTTATCCGCCCCCTTTCGGTGGGGACCCGTCGCCGCGGGGGGATGTGAGCCTCTCCTCCCCCCCCCCGCTTTAGCGACGGACCCATCCCGATAGGGATATTTGCGGGTCCCCGCTTCCCTGGGAGCGGGGCCCGCCCGCCCCCCCTGCCCGATTACGACGCCGGGGGGAGCACCGCTGCCCACAAAAGGGCAGCAGGAGTGGTGCCGTACCTCCGGGCGCCTCCCCCGACGGGGAAAGCGCCCGGAGGATGGGAGGCCGGCGCCCCGGCGGGGACTCCGGGGCGTCGACCCATAGACTCCCATAACAACGAGAGGGACGGCGGGGTGGGTGGTGCCCACACCCCGCCGCAAACAGATATATTGGCTCGCTGAGCCACAGAGCCCCAAAGGCTCAGCGCTGGGAGCCGAAAGGCTCGGCATCGGGGAGTGCACCGGACGCAATAATCAATGTTCCCGGGCACTCCCCAGCGATGCCCGGTAGGACACCCGCAGGGTTTTAGTAGGCAGGGCATGCATGCAGAATCGTAGGCGATGTGCATGCTATGCAATCCCACACTCCCCTCGGTCCCACCTCGGGGTTTGAGGGGGTCTTCCTCCCAAAAGGGGGGCTACTGGGCAAACCGGGGGCTCCGGCCCTCGGGATCCCAGTAGTGAAAGATTTCCCTGCGTAAAAAAAAAGGGTCTAACGTGGTACGACTCATTCATCAAACTACCGAAATTTATCAAAAGTTCGTTGAACACGGTCGCCACTCGATTTTACCCGTTAAATCGAGAAAGGTAAGTATACTACTAACCATACCTGTCGACTAATTCCCCTTTTTTCTGTTTCAGGTGCTCCGGACTGCTGCTGGCCGCTCTCGTCGTCGCTGGATCTTCTCCGTGGAATCCGCTTCAACCAACGATGCTGGACCTCGATCGCCTCGGATGCCCCAGAGAATCGTCGCAGAATCTCAGGTAAGTATCTGTTAGAATATATGTACATCTATATTGTACGATAGCCGGGTTCAATGCGTATTTAGTCAGGTTCAATGATATCGTACGCGAAAATCTATAGTAAGAGTTATGGAGCGCGCAGGAGAGGGTAGACGTATACATGTATGCCTCCCCTTCCCCGTGTGTATGAGGTGTAAGGCGTGAGAGCGAGGCTAAAGTGTACTACGCACTCACTGCTGTATAGACTCCCGCAGAGGAGCGTCGATTACTGTATCACTAAGTTTAAGTATTAAATAATCTTTTGCTATACTAAAATCACATCACTCCAAGTATTACCGCATCCACAATCCTTTCAGTATCGTATAACGTGCTTATATCATAAGCAATGTGCATTCACTCGCACTTTATTTCCGCAGGAATATCGATTATCGAAGAATCTCCCGCTTAGAAGGTCACTCAGGATAGGTCACAGGATATCGTCGAATGATTATAGAAACTCAGGGCATCTTTTATATAACAATGTATTTAATCGTTAAACTTGAATAAATAGTCATTACAGTTCGATTCACAATGATGTTTAGTCACTCGCGGTGTTACACTGAGATCGCTTATCACAGTTCGCATGTAGCGCGTTAAATCGAGTAAACTTGATTAAATTCGATTATCGGTCCGCACTCGGGTATCACCGGTCGTATTGAGAATTTCGGATAATTTTCCCGAATGATTGTTTTTGGTTTCGTACGCGGTTGTCGAATCTCGAAATTTTACAAGTATCGATCGCACTAAGTATCGCATGATATTCCGGATATCGCCCCGTACTCGGGTGTCTGAGGTCGTATAGAGACGTATTATCACAATATGCTCTCCCGGACGATTGACCGTTACACATGAATCGCGTACATTTTCTAAATATGGCGAAAATTTACTTTATTCACGATATATCGCATATCGCTCAGTACGCGGGACTCCCCGGTTGTATTGAGAGACGTGTTAACTGCTTGAACTCTCCCGGCGGACTGACCAGGAACGCTCGCTCGCTAAGACGCACAGTCCCTCTTACGAGTGGTACCCCCACTCTTGTTATTGTACATGTGATCACGTGAACATCGTGTGTCCCTTACTACGTCACTGACAAACAAGTCTGACAAACACGCAGGAATGTTCTAGAACTCTCTACAACGTTCGACGCTTACGAGAGAATGCTCGTCGCTACATTTCTAGAATGTTCGATTTGAAATATTATCTCCATATATATGATTTTCAGAGATTCACATTTTAGGACGAAATTTCTAATCTCGGCTTCGCATATACGATCGTTGTCATCAGTAGCAGACCAAAACGGGTTGTATCTAGCACGGGAATAAACTCAGCCGTCAGGGGGGTGGTGAGAGGGGGGAAGCGCGTAGTGACAGCATCGTGCAACAGATGACGCCACGCACGACGCATTAAGTGTGGGGCTAGTTCAGTAGGCTAGACAGATGGCACCACGCAATAAGACCGTCTTAAGCACAATCGTAAGATGTTATGAACCTATCACAGAGCCGTATTAGCGTCGTAAGACATTACTTAAGACGGTCTTTAAATAAAATCCGAATATGAATTAAGACCGTCGTAAGTACAATCTTAAGATGTTATAAACCAATCACAGAGCCGTATTAGCATCTTAAGACATTACTTAAGACGGTCTTGAAATAAGATCCGACTATGAATACCGGATTAGGTTGCATGTAAGCTGATATATACATAAGTACTGACAGAGAGAGAAAAGGTTCTATTTCTATTCGCTTCTCATCGATTCAGCTGTATTAGCTTTAAAGAAACAAACGTGCGTTACTCCACATGCGCCCATTGCATTTTTTATATGTCCTACGATTTTTTAAAAAAGTCATAGGGTCAGTATTCATAGTCGAAACGTATTTCAAGATAGTCTTAAGTAACGGCTCTGTGATTGGTTCATGACATCGTAAGAAAATACTTAAGACGGTCTTCAAAAATATATGATCCGACTATGAATACCGGCCATACTAGTCCCGGGGAGGTTATGTGATTACACAATTCGGCTGAACGCGCCTATTGTCAGATGCCTTATCGCGGCAATAAATTCAATTGTGCGGGGGAGTGTTGTGATTACATCATCGGCGTCGCAAAGTTTTGCCACACCTCGAAGCCACGAGCGTTTCGCGGAAACTACGCGATGACATGGGGAAGAAAATAAAAACTTAAAATAGAACATTTTATCCCGGCAATTAGAAAAAAAACATTTATGCGACGAATGTTTGAAAGGAATAACAATTGTGCGGGAGGGGGGAGTGTTGTGATTACATCATCGGCGTCGCGGTTTGGCACACCTCGAAGCCTCGAGCGTTTCGCGGATCATTCTGTGATAATCGCACTCTAAAAATTAAAAATAACAATTGTGCGGGGGGGGGGGAGTGTTGTGATTACATCATCGGCGTCGCGGTTTGGCACACCTCGAAGCCTCGAGCGTTTCGCGGATCATTCTGTGATAATCGCACTCTAAAAATTAAAAATAGAACATTTTATCCCGTCAATTAGAGAAACATTTATGCGACGACTGTTTGAAAGGAATAAAAAAAACTGACAATTAGACGCACTATAAATCACATTATGGTTGCAATGAAAAAAATTCAATAGAAGTTGTTCCTGAAGAGAATAACAACTTAAAATAGAACATTTGATCGCGGCGATTAGAAAAAAAATAATTTATGCGATGACTGTTTTGAAAAGGAATAAAACACAATTAGACGCACCTTAAAATTACATAATGGTTTTACTTATGACAAGAGTCGGTGGTATATGCATAAACATATAAGTGCGAGACGAGACCAGCTCGATGTCAGAAGTCGGAATATCGAGAACCACAGAGTACCGTTTTTCTCTCTCAAAAATCGCGCAAGTGTACGTCAAGATGAGTAAGAAAAATGTGCAATCTCAGCCCTCTCAGGAAGATTTGGAGGTAATGTTGCTTATGGAAGCGCCGTTTTCGACTGATCAGGGGAAGAAGAAAACGAATGAAATCGGCACTCATTTTAACCTCTTTGACTTATTGTATAACATTTGGAATCCCTCTTGGACAGCGACGCGCAACCTAAGATTATTACTCGTCAGTATGAGTATGACGAAGTCCGCTGAGAGTTCGAAAACGGTAACTGATTTCAACAAACATGGCATGCGAAAAGCCCTGAAGGATTTCTACCAGTTGTGGCTCGACAAAGGCTCAATGAACCCTACTAGTTCCGCCGATAAGATGCATAGATTTCTTCGCGTCCAAATTCCTGATCTAATCTACGAGTGGTTTACGAAGAACACTATGAATGTGGAAACTTACACCGAATTGGTGATCCATTATAAAACATATATCGCCAGTTTACCGCTCGGAGCGGCGAGGCAGATTTCCGCGTCGCGCAAGGTTTCCGTCGTGACCAATCACGACAACGACAACAACGACGACGACGAGGACGACGACGACGACGACGACAACGACGGCAACGACGACGACGGTGAAAACGTTTGCGAAAATGATGACGCCCCATTGGAGCAACGCATGAAAAGGATGAAAGAAAAAGAGGTAGCGACAGCGACAGCGACGGCGATAACTTCGACGGCGGAGGAAAAAGAGGATAAGAAGAGAAAGAAGCAGAATGATAGTGATGATAAGGAGGAAGAGGTGGACAAGGGACGCGGGCTTGACGCATTGTTTGATCTGGCCCCCGATTTTCATGTCAAATATATTCATCAGTACGTATCTAGATTAAATAATGGGCGAATGGAGACTATGAGATCACCTGGAGAGACCGGACATCAATTGGTACGCTTGGACCTGTACGATTTCAAGGACATAGTAAACGTGGACAAACGTCACTGGTGGAGGCACGCGAAACTGAGAAGTCAATTCTTTATCTCCTCCTCGATGACGGACCGCAAAAGACAATTGTTGCGAGAATTATTGGATCAGGTAGCGACGGATATGTCGACTATTCCGGCAATCGTGAAAGAGACTAAGAGTCTTCACTACTACGGCGGTCAGGGCGACATTTAGGTACGTATAATTTGATAATATGTGAATAATTTCGTAAATTAATACAGTTGCTCGCGTTACAGATCGATCGTGTCGTCGAAGATCGGGCGGCGGCGATGGTGGTGGAATACATCTATCTACATACATATATCTACATACATCTATCTACATACATATACGCACAGATATGAGATTTGTAGCCTAGAGTAAAAAAAAGAATGTCTCTTTGTGCACATAATGGGAAATGGTAAAATAATAAAGAATATCAAAATGGAATTGTATAGATTGTGTAATTGTTATTTATTCAAATGCTTTTTTAGATAGGGTAATTGGAAAGAAATAACGATAGGCTAACAAAATGGGGCAAGATGTTTCTTTATTCGTATCGGGGAGTGGCGAGGGAATTACAACTTTTCAGCCATTCCAAAACATAAAGCGACCAACTCGCAGTCGAAGATGTCAGTGCGATCAAAAAATTCGCTCTCGCGTATCACACGTGGCACGTTCGCAGGGTCCGGAACCATGGATGCGATAGCGACAAAACGAGACAGTTTCGCGTCGACCTTGTCGGTTATCTGGCACAGCGTAGCCGCTATAAAATTTATGCAGTGCTCGAGGTCGAACATAGCGAGCACGGTATTCATCGACAGGACGATACGAGTCTTGAGCGTGTCCAGACGCAGGATCGGCAAATTGTTGAGTCTTCCAAATCGTAACGTCAAACCTGCTACGACGATGGTTCTGGAGGCTTGATTGCGCGTATTCTCGTCGTCGTTGTTGCACCTACCGCCGCTGCTGGTGCTGCGCCGCAGGTGCGACATTATGGCGTGTTTTTCATCCATGAGTCGACTCCATGCGTCGGGCGAGAGATTGATCTCCTTGCCATGATAATCCCCTATGATGATGTCCACGCGAGACGGAAATCTAACGGCGATACCGACGTCTATGAATTTGTAGAACGTTTTGGTCAACGAGTATCTCCTTCCCAAGATACGGATACGATAACGCGCAAAATTGGCTATCCATTTTGTCGAGCGGCTGCTGTTGTCATATCTGTAAAATACAATGTGTATAAATACCTACATACTTTGCGGGATACGCTAGTCGGTGTCAACGTCAACTTACGCGTTTCTTTCACTGTTGTTGCCGCTGTTGCTCGAAGTTGGATAGACATGCTCGATATTCGGCGGCAGCGTCGTCGTCACCGATCGCTCGTCCTTCCTTCTTTTTTTTTCCTATTTGTTCCATCGTCGCAGATAGCGTTCTCACGATCGTCGTCAAGGTGATGTTGCAGCGGCGGCGATGGTTGCGTTAGCATTACCTGCAACAGTGGCTGCGGTGACGGCGGTGACGGCGGTGATTTATCGAAATGCTGCTCCTGCTGCTGATGAGCGCGCAATGTCGAATACATCTCTCTCTTTTCTCAGCGTATCTTTCTATGCGTCTGATCGTTTGCGCCCGGTAGGTGGACCGCGCAAGAATAATCGCTCGTGTGACAGGGTGTCGACTTAAAAGAAACACGTCATTCCCCTCTCCGGATAATTTTATGATAATTTACAATACTTTTTTACACCGTCGACTCGCTCTTTTCCTCTTCAACATCCTCGGACTCTCCGGATAATTTTATGATAATTTATAATACTTTTTTTTACACCGTCGACTCGCTCTTTTCCTCTTCAATATCATCGGAAGTATCGTCACGGTTACTCATCAGTGCGTCAATTCGAACGAATCGACTCAGGAGATTTCGCAGCTCTAGCAACAGCCCGTCCCTCGGACAAGTCACACCGAGCATCTCCGGTTCAAATCCGCCGATGGTTGTTACAGCTTTCGTAAATTCGTTAAATTTGTAGAATTGTCGTTTGCTGAAAAAGTACAGATTCCCATCGATGAATCGGAAGGCCGTTGAAATACCGGACGGTATTCCGGGAAATATCGCTTGAATCGAGAAAAATTGGGAGGCTTTCATCGAACACTCGTTCATCTCGGCCGCAAACTGATCGTCGTATATCACGAAGGTTCGTCCTCGGTTGGTATTCACCGCGGCGTTGATCCTCGCGTTCGATGGAAATCCAAGCTCGGAGAGATATCGCGGCCAGGTTGGTACCAGCGCTAAACTCGGGTAATTCACCAGGTATACCTTATTGTCCACAAACAGCACGAGATCGCCCGACGGCGCTTGATAGGCAGCAGAAAGTGTGAAATTTACGGGGAGATAATTAATATAATTCGTCAACAAAAACGGTTTCCTGTAGGTCTTTCTATTTACATCGATCGACCATACGTGTCGCTTACGCACGACGTAAATTCGACTGTTAAATACCAACACGTGATCCACGCGTTGTAAGGCACACAGATCCGTCTCGACGTCGTCTTTCGAGAATTTCGTATCAGTCGCGATCGTGGTGGCTGCCGTCGTCCTAGTCGTCGCCCTCGTAGTCGTCGACCTCGTAGTTGTGGTCATCGGCGCGATCGTTGTCGTAATCGGTATGGAAACCGGAAAGTAAACGTTAAGACCGTAAAGATGTTGGATGGTAAGAATATCCTCATAGCTTAATTTGGTGGGAAAAGATTTCTTTGGCACAAATGCAAACATCACTGAATCCTCGTTCGGACTATGCCTTAATCCTAGAGCGTGACCGATCTCGTGCGTGAGCGTTTGAAGCATATGGTAAGTTCCTGGAGGATTCTTGTCCAGAGTTATGTGCCATCGTTCCGCGTTGTCTATGTGTATCTCCGAGACATAGTCGTGATCTCCAGTAGGGAGATACGCGTGAGCGATTACTCCGTTGGGGCCGTCCATCGATTCCAAACACATTCCATGTCGGGGATTGAGAAACGGGTGAAAGCCATCGCGAAATGATATCAGAATGTTGGGATTCTCTACATCTTGCGCGAACGTCAACGACGAATTCGCCGCCCATAGATCGAACGCGGCTTGAGCTGTTGTCAGTTGATCCTTTGTCGCCCCGTGAAAGTTCCACGTGAGATATGTTTTAGGCCATTTCAGCGAGAGTGGACCAATCGAGCGCTCCAACATGTCCTCGACACCGCAGCGGGGTGTGTTCATCAATTGCAGGGTTAGCTCATTCAATTCACCGTTGCCGGGCAACTTATAATATCTCTGAAACCACGCGATAGCACGTTTCATAGCCACAGTCGTGTCGTAGCCTGCTGAAAACTTTTGCGCATTCTCCTGCAAATAGCCATATTTTTGCAAATAATGGACCACCGCTTTAGTATCACTAGCGTTAAATTCGCAGTTCACCGCAACGACGTAAATCGCGAGGATAACGATGCGCCAGAACAACATTATCGAGAAGTGGAGAGAACAGAGAAAAGCGAGGTGACTCACTCGCAACCGAGAGACGATAAGCGCCTGATCGCGATTCGAACGTAATTGGACACTATCGATTAGACGGACGCGGAGGGGGGGCTGTTGTCGCCAACGATCTAAATTTTTAGAAAAATATTTTTTCCTCAAGAGGAGTAAAACGAAGAAGAAAACTCGTGAAAATGTTTCGGAGAAAAAATAAATAAAAAACAAAGGAGGAAAATCAATTCACGAGACGTTTGAGGAAAAAAGCACGCAAGGTTCAGTCACATCGCGATAAATTAATAATCGTCGCTATAAATAAGACGAACAAGGAAAGAGGAAAAGACACGGTTCATTTGCATCTCAAATAAATTACTAATCGTCGCTAATATATAAAACAAATACCGAGAGACGATAAACGTCGAATCTGGGCTCCATCGATTAGACGGACAGGGAGGGGAGGATGTTGTCGCTAACGATCTAGATTTAGGGAAAGATTTTTTTTATTAAAAGGAGTAAAAACGAAGAAAAGATTCGTGAAACGTTTCGGAGAAAAAATAAATAAAACAAACGAGGAAAAACAATTCACGAGACGTTTGAGGAAAAAAGGCACGCAAGGTTCAGTCACATCGCGATAAATTAATAATCGTGGCTATAAATAAGACGAACAAGGAAAGAGGAAAAAAAGCACGCACGGTTCATTCGCATCGCAATAAATTACTAATCGTCGTTAATATATAAAATAAACGAGGAAAAAAACAATTCGCGAGACGTTTGAAGAGAAAAGGCGCGAGCGGTTTAGTCACATCGCAATAACGATTGAACATAAATAATAGCGATAAAATCATTTCCGAAGTCACGGCGTACACGAGCGAGCTGGGATAAATAAATGAACACTAACACTAAAACATATGTATGTCGAAAACAGTTTTTTAATTTCCCCAAATTTATACAATACAAAATGGAAAGAGATGATTTTTTATATGCACAATACAAAATGAAAATAGATGATTATATGATGATTATTATCGTTGAAACATAAGGTTTTCTTCTCAGAAATCTCGTATCCTGTCGGAATCACAGGTGCTTCACTCGCTCCTGCCGTTCGGTCCACCATTCATGTACCTTTATGACATTCTCCATCGCGCAGTTCCTCGTGTGACGATGGCAGCGAAAAGGCCTGACCGCGGTCAGCGTTCGCAGCCTACCGATGTCCTCGTAATCGGCATCGATCGTCTCGATCGTGACATCAATGTCGGACGTGTCCCCGATGAGCTCTCGCAGCCATTTCTTCTTCTCCTCTCCCTTCACGTACACAATCGAGACGGAAGAGGAAGCGGAATCGGAAGAAGAATCTTCCTCAACAAGTTTTCCGTACACAGCCTCTCGGATGATGCTCTTAGCGTGACAGTACTCCGTGTCGCCGTCGTTCCATCCAAGACCGTGGTGATTCCGCGTCAGCCACCTCGCTTGACTTTTTTCCTTACTCGTCATGATGTGCCATACCCTCGGTAGATAAAAAACATGGTGTGTAAGCACGGTCCCTTTTCTCAAGACCGCAACCTTTTTGACTACAAACTTTTCACCAACAATGAATCCCTGTAGATCCACGAATGTTGGTACGTCCGACATAGTTACGATCTCGTGAACGACTGATAAAAAAATGGATTTATTCGAATTATATATATATATTCCACTGCAAGATCATGAATAATAAAGCAGCCTCTTTAACCGCAAACTTGAAATGAATTTACTGTCGCTACAGAATCTTGCGCACAATATTAGTCTGCGAATTATATATGTATTCCACTGCAAGATCATGAATAATAAAGCAGCCTCTTTAACCACAAACTTCTTTCCGCAACGATAAATCCTTATAAAATCAGCGAATGTCAGTACATCTCGTGAGCAAATGATAAATGAATTTACTGTCGCTACACAATCTTGCGCACGATGTTAGTCAGCGGATTATATTCCACCACACGGTCGTGAATAATAAGACAGTAGGCCGTTGTATTAGGTTCTATATGGCGTTTACACTCAAACTCTATACGAAAATCCACGGTCGCGCTTTTTATCGATTCGTTCTGTCGTGAACAATCCATCACCACGAACGGGCCCCATTCCTTGAACAGGGTCAGCGTGAGGAGTACCTCATCGCTTTCGCTTCCGTAATTTATTTACATCGTTCAACATCACGTGTGGCATTCTCCATTGCAGCTTCGACAAAGTGATCTTTGGATCCTTGTTATGATCCGGCGTCGTCACGATGCAATTGGCGTCGTTCCGCGAACGTATGAGAATAAGTTCGTGTCGCGCGTTTATCACCACGCGCCTATAATCCTCGCAAAAACCGAGAAGCGTGTCAAGAGGTACGCAAAAGTTGAACTCGCCAATTTTGGGCCTCGGTCCAAGGTTCCATCCAGCGTTCTGCAGTTTTTTGCCTCTCTCGGCGGTCAGCGACACAAAGTTCTTAATTGAGCTTGTTATTCCGACGTTTCTGTTCCTGTCAATCTCGACGCCATTGAGCTCATATCGAATCTCATCGAACATAAACGCCACGCAGTTGTTATCCATTCGCGTCTCCGAGGTAATTTCCGCAATATCGTCGGAAAGCGTCCCCTCAACGTAGAGAAAACTCTCGCAGGGTAACGTGTACAGATCCTGCTGTTGTATCGGTATGCGTATCTCGTCGCTGTATCCGAGCGCGGTGTTGGCGTACGGATTATACGTGTGAGTTTCAATCTTGACAATGCGCTCGTCGAAAATTGGCTCACCACCGATGCTCAGGATGTCAGCCATGACGATTGTTTCGCACAACGAAACTCAAGGATCGCAGAAAAGCAACGTTCTCTACGCTTAGCTCGTTCCTCCTTTTCCACCACCTCGTCCTCTCGCTCCGCGCGCCAAACGATAACGTTGGTGGCTCAACGACAGCGACAGCAGATGCGCTCTTACTTTCTCTCGCGGACGACTCGTTCAGAACGAACATCTTTCACACACCCATATATCTAACCTCTGCGTCGCACATGCAGTCGAAGCGTTATCTCCTCGACACGAAAATCGATCGGTCGCCCGTTCTGATCCATCACGCGCACCGTTATGTCAGTGACACTCCGCGCGATGATCGGGAGATAAATGATCTGCGTCGGCGTCTCCGACAGTTTATATCCCGGTGGAACGTTCGGCGCAAATTCGTGTATCGTGTGCACCAGCATACCGTTGCTGTAAGCCCCCATGGTAAGATTGCATTCCACGCGAATGATGTTTACGTCCATTATCTTCGTCGGCTCGTCGGACGCGTACCACCTGTTCGGCTTGAGTACGCGATTCGTCGAAAAACCCAGCAGAGAACCGATGTTGTTCGGTTTGGTAAAGTTTACTTTGTAGGCGCACTTAATCTCACTTCTCATGGTGTTCTCGTTGGCGCGAAAAATTATCGAACGTTCATCCCCCTTCTCTTCCTCGTTATCATATATGTAATCCTGGTCGTCATCATCCACGCTCGGGTACACGTCGTGCGTAACCGTCGACGGTTCCGCACCGATAAACACCTGTCGCTTGCGGAGAATAGCGGATCTCAGATATCTGCCTATGGCACGCAGTTCATACGATCCCTCGGGAATCGTAATTGTCTCGTCGTTTTGATCGAAATAAAATTTATTGTTCGTAGAGTTAACGTTCGGTATCGTGTTGTACGTCTCGAAATTCGCGAGACCCAGCTCGTAATCACCGTCGCTCAGATCCAGAGCGGGAAAGTAGCTCGCCGCGAGAACGCTGCTTCTCCCGGTCAACGTAAGTGTCAATGACATGACAATGAACGATCGCTTATTCAGGAAAATCGTCTCCAATCGATCTCTCGAAGAAACCGCAGACACAGCTGACCGCAGATACTTCGATCGAACGTCTGATACGAACGATAGTTGTACGCGATATTCACCTCGCTTCCGAGATATCGCACAAGTTCCCGCGGTGGACGAAGGTTACCAAAACCGTCGAAGTAAATCGCATTGTTTCCTCTCTTGGCGTAGGCGACCCAGTGCGTGCCCGGACCAGCGGCGTTGTCGAGATTTACAATACCGCTCTCATCGTTACGCACTCTCGTTGGCAGCGCGTCACGCATAAACACGCCTCTGAAGAAAGATATGCGCAATCGGCGCGCAGAGCGACTCAATTGTTCGTTCGTCGTAAGACCAGACAACGGTAGATCAAGTGCGGTTAGCGTTTCCTTTCACGAGATTTTTTTTTTTTTACATTTTAACGACGACGGTTTTTTTCTGATCGTCCTCGCGCCGCCACCGCTACGTTTATACGGCGTGAGATACAATCCACTACCTTCTGTCGCTCGATTGTGATGCTGCAATTCCTCAAGTTGACGTCGAGCAGCCTTGCTGTCGTTCACCGCTTTCGCTACACCGGCCGCTCCACCGATCAGAGATCCGAGCGCTCCCAGCATCGGTAAAAGTGGTAAAAAGCCTCCGCGTTTCGCCGCGGGAAGTACCCTCCTCCTTCTCGTCGTCGTGGTCCTCGTCCTCCTTTTCCTCGTTCCTCGCGCGCTCGTACCCATACCTTGCAGCCGTCCACTTCGGGACGGCGGCAAGTAGCGGCCGAGCACGGTACGAGACCAACCGAGAGAACCACCACGAGGAAGATAGGAGTACCACAGGGGCACATCTTTGATCCTGGTGGACAAGCGGCTCCTGCCGCCTACTTCGGGGTGGCCGCGAGGAGCGCCACAGGGCCATCTCACGGATCCCTGTGGGCGAGAGGCCCTTCCGGGCAGTCGATAGCTAGTAAGTTAGGCGTTCGCGAAGCCCATAAGGCACAGCCAATTGGCAGTTTTGTTACTTTACATTAAATGTAATTCGTAATTCGGTTTATTTCACACGGTTCACTGTTTACTTTCCGTTTGGCTCACGCTTGCAATGAAATTACGTTTGATTTCACTTTAACTTTACGCGTGCGAGAATCGAGCGAAAAGTCGCGTAAATAGGCACGAACCACACACAATCTCCGGGATAAGCTCACGCGAGGTCAACGAGTAGGACCTAGTACACACTCCGGATCAATTGGCGTCAGCGTACGAGAACGCGTTCGCTAAATAGCCACCCAGATGTCTTCTTCGAGAACAGAGGGCTGAAACACGCTATTTTAGATCTGTTACATACGCCTATCGGGTCAGCGGCAATGTCCGACGACGCGTTCGAAAATGAGAGCTGATACCGGAAATGCGATAGTGCAGGCGCGTTGCGAGGGACCTGGTACACGTCCCAATCGGGTCGGCGTCGAAGTCCGACAACGCGTTCGCTAAGTAGCTACGCAAGCGTTTTCTTCGAGAACTGAGACTTGTAGCGTGATCATTGAAACCTGGTATACGCGTATAGTAGGTTGGCGACAATGTCCGGTGACGCGTTCTAAAATCAGAACTGATATCGGAGATTTGACGGTAGAGGCGCGTTGCGAGGGACCTGGTACACGTCCCAGTCGAGTCGGCGTCAAAGTACGATGACGCGTTAGCTAAATAGCTACCTAGGGGTCATCTCCGAGAACCGACTGCGGGGACGTCCTCCCGAGGACCTGGGACACGGACCTAGGGGGTCGGCGTCAAAGTTGGAGATCTAGAAATAGACCTAGCCAGTTTCCGCCTGGAAGTCGGTTGCCAACTTGTCGAGGGGCATCCCACAGAGGCTGCGCATGGGTCGGCGTCAACATCGGAGCACCAGAAACATCCACGGGCAACTTCTCCGAGAAGGTCGACTGCCAACCGACTAAAGAGCATCCCCGAGAGGGTGCGCACAGGTCGGCGTCAACCTCCGACCCCGATTTAAAAATTCGACAACCTGGTGCAGCGGTGCCGTCTGGGGAGGCCCCACACAGTGTACCAGCAGCGGAAATTTCCATACCGGGGCCCCACGTTAGGAGTTACGGGGCACACATGCGTCAACCATGCGAAAACAGCGTGTCGGCATGTGCGAAAACATGCAAAAACCAATGACGTCAGCGTGGCGTGATCGCGAAATTGAGAATAACAACCCATGAGTGGGGATAGCCGAGTGGTAGGGAGCCACAGCGAGCAACGTTGCTCTTGGCAGTCTATCGGATACAGTCGTAGCGTGCGGACGTTCTACGCATACTGTATATAACAACCGGTAACTCCCGCGTGATTGCGCGTTAAATTTCTCGTTCTACAATAGCGAGCGGTGAATAGCCACCTTCTGTAAACGACACATTGCGTGCGTGAACTGAAACATTGTAACAATTACAAGTAATTAACGATTTATAATAAATAGTTCGTCTTTAGTGAAAGTCGTGTCTCAAGATTACTTTAACGTACTTACCTTCTACTCACCTTGTCCCACGGCGGTGCTACAACGTTGTCCATTGACTCCTTGGTGATGCGAGACTCCGGGGAAGTTCATCTTCGGCGACGATCCATCCTGGGCAGGAACCTGAAACAGAAGGAAATAAATTAGTATAGTTAATAATCGAGGCCAGCGGATATCCTATACGGAGAGCGCAGCGACGGTGATGGTCCACTGGGCTCCCACCTACAACACAAAGCGGATATTTAATAAACGTTAATAATTAATATATGCGAGCGGTAACTTGGTATGCGGTGACGCGAGGATCCAGGGGACCCGGCATCAGTGAGCAGCTACCTGGTATGCGGTGAAGCGAGGATCCGGGAAAGCGGCAGCGACGGTGATGGTCCATCGGGGATACACACCTGCAACAGAGGGGAGAAATTACCCTATCTTATATTAGAGATTACATCTCGAGCACACCTTCTCGGTAGTTATAGGTCAAACCGAGTGGCGACCGTGATTTTGGAAGTGATTACGCGACTCCCACACTCTCAAACGGCCGTGTCCGGTCACACCGTCACACGTCGGGTGTGCGCGAGTTAACCACCGAGAGCGCGGGACCGCCGAAAGGCGTTAGACGCGACCCGTCAAACAGTGCCGAAGTGCGACAGGTCGAGGATGACGGGGAGCCTGCCGGACCAATCGGAGACATGGAGGATGAGGAGAACATCGAGAACGCCGACGAGACCAACGTAGTCAACGCAACACAATCTGACACCCAACAAAGTAGAGTCGGCCGCAAGGAGAAGCTAAGCCCGGTACTAGATAAGTCATCTAGCACAGGGCTGACGGGGAGAATGCAGCCGTCCACTTCGGGACGGCGGCAAGTAGCGGCCGAGCACGGTACGAGACCAACCGAGGGAACCACCACGAGGAAGATAGGAGTACCACAGGGGCACATCTTTGATCCTGGTGGACAAGCGGCTCCTGCCGCCTACTTCGGGGTGGCCGCAACGAGCGCCACAGGGCCATCTCACGGATCCCTGTGGGCGAGAGGCCCTTCCGGGCAGTCGATAGCTAGTAAGTTAGGCGTTCGCGAAGCCCATAAGGCACAGCCAATTGGCAGTTTTGTTACTTTACATTAAATGTAATTCGTAATTCGGTTTATTTCACACGGTTCACTGTTTACTTTCCGTTTGGCTCACGCTTGCAATGAAATTACGTTTGATTTCACTTTAACTTTACGCGTGCGAAAAGTCGCGTAAATAGGCACGAACCACACACAATCTCCGGGATAAGCTCACGCGAGGTCAACGAGTAGGACCTAGTACACACTCCGGATCAATCGGCGTCAGCGTACGAGAACGCGTTCGCTAAATAGCCACCCAGATGTCTTCTTCGAGAACAGAGGGCTGAAACGCGCTATTTTAGATCTGTTACATACGCCTATCGGGTCAGCGGCAATGTCCGACGACGCGTTCGAAAATGAGAGCTGATACCGGAAATGCGATAGTGCAGGCGCGTTGCGAGGGACCTGGTACACGTCCCAATCGGGTCGGCGTCGAAGTCCGACAACGCGTTCGCTAAGTAGCTACGCAAGCGTTTTCTTCGAGAACTGAGACTTGTAGCGTGATCATTGAAACCTGGTATACGCGTATAGTAGGTTGGCGACAATGTCCGGTCACGCGTTCTAAAAGTGGAACCGATATCGGAAGTTCGATAATGGAGACGCGTTGCGAGGGACCTGGTACACGTCCCAGTCGGGTCGGCGTCAAAGTACGATAACGCGTTCGCTAAGTAGACACGTAGGGGTCATCTCCGAGAACTGGCTGCGGGGACGTACTCTCGAGGACCTAGGACACGGGCCTAGGGGGTCGACGTCAAAGTTGGAGGTCCAGAAATGGAACCAGCCAGTTTCCGCCTGGAAGTCGGGTGCCAAACGATCGAGGGGCATCCCAAAGAGGCTGCGCATAGGTCGGCGTCAACATCGGAGCACCAGAAACGTCCACGGGCAACTTCTCCGAGAAAGTCGACTGCCAACCGACTAAAGAGCATCCCCGAGAGGGTGCGCACAGGTCGGCGTCAACCTCCGACCCCGACTTAAAAATTCGACAACCTGGTGCAGCGGTGCCGTCTGGGGAGGTCCCACACAGTGTACCGGCAGCGGAAATTTCCATGTCGGGGCCCCACGACAGGAGTTACGGGGCACACATACGTCAATTATGCGAAAACAGCGTGTCGGCATGTGCGAAAACATGCAAAAACGTATGACGTCAGCGTGGCGTGATCGCGAGATTGCGAATAGCAACCCATGAGTGGGGATAGCTTGAGTGGTAGGGAGCCACAGCGAGCAACGTTGCTCTTGGCAGTCTATCGGATACAGTCGTAGCGTGCGGACGTTCTACGCATACTGTATATAACAACCGGTAACTCCCGCGTGATTGCGCGTTAAATTTCTCGTTCTACAATAGCGAGCGGTGAATAGCCACCTTCTGTAAACGACACATTGCGTGCGTGAACTGAAACATTGTAACAATTACAAGTATTTAACGATTTATAATAAATAGTTCGTCTTTAGTGAAAGTCGTGTCTCAAGATTACTTTAACGTACTTACCTTCTACTCACCTTGTCCCACGGCGGTGTTACAACGTTGTCCATTGACTCCTTGGTGATGCGAGACTCCGGGGAAGTTCATCTTCGGCGACGATCCATCCTGGGCAGGAACCTGAAACAGAAGAAAATAAATTAGTATAGTTAATAATCGAGGCCAGCGGATATCCTATACGGAGAGCGCAGCGACGGTGATGGTCCACGGGGCATCCACCTACAACACAAAGCGAATATTTAATAAACGTTAATAATTAATATATGCGAGCGGTAACTTGGTATGCGGTGACGCGAGGATCCAGGGGACCCGGCATCAGTGAGCAGCTACCTGGTATGCGGTGAAGCGAGGATCCGGGGAAGCGGCAGCGACGGTGATGGTCCATCGGGGATACACACCTGCAACAGAGGGGAGAAATTACCCTATCTTATATTAGAGATTATATCTCGAGCACACCTTCTCGGTAGTTATAGGTCAAACCGAGTGGCGACCGTGATTTTGGAAGTGATTAAGCGACTCCCACACTCTCAAACGGCCGTGTCCGGTCACAGTGATAGAGGTGCGAGATACGCGAGCTGCGCAACTGCGGACCGACACACACGTGAACAAGAACCTGCGGGGCTGAGGATTCCCTGAGCGTCGTGCTGCGGCATCCCGGTGACACGAGGAGGTCGGCGAGAACAGCACGGATACTCAAAAATATCTTCAAATATGGCGACCGTGACAGGACACGTATACCGTGTCTGCAGTGCGTAGTGCACATTCTTCAAATACAAGTGCGCGTGGAATACGGCACACACATAGCCAATAGAGAACCTATCGCGACCGTGAATCAAAGTCCGACACGTGTTGTAACAACGTGCGTAAAAAGTGCGAAATCGTGCGGCGACACACAGCCGAGGCGGTATAACCATTCGTACGAAAAGCGTCCGAACGCGTAGTGCGCGACATAGGACACGCGTCCGATAGCTATCAGTGCGATAAAGCAGTAAGTGCGGGTCGTACAACGGGTGCCGGAGTGCATCGCGAGCCAAGTGCGGACATCCGAGAGACCGAGACGACGTACCGAGACGTCAATACAACGTGCGACGACGAACGCGAGGTCGCAGCGCGCGCGCACGCGAACTTCACAAACGCGTTAAAACCTCGTACGGACGGGCGAGGGCGAACTCGAGTTTCCAACGGTGTAACCGTCAACGGCACATATAGGTCCGAAGGCGAGAGCTAGAGGACGGACGACGTGCGTCAGATCAGGGCGCATGGCGACGGTAGGTCGAACACCGCCGAGAATCCACACGAGATCACAAGGATCAGTGCCGGACGAGCGGGACGATCGACAGGAGCGTACGGAGGATCCAGAGTTCCACGAGATAGATCTTCTAACCGGGAACGAGGAGACCGACCGAACAGAGGCCATCAATCTCAGCAGAGAGAGGACGATGGACAACATTACGGAGAACGAGCAGCGACTGCTGTTGCAAATACAACAATTAACGGCCGAGCTAGAAGAGATGCGGACGGTGCAAGCTAGGCGTAATAGCGTCGCACTACCAAATGCGGAGCGCGGTCCGGCGAGCCGGAGTGCCGCAGAACAAACGGGCGAGCGCGCGTATAGCGGCGTGAACGCGGAAGAAAATAAGCACATGGAGATGGTCCCATTGCAAGCTCGATTGCCGAGAGGAGGATAGATTAAAAGTCCCTTTGACGAGCTGTCATACAAGGGCAAGTCGGATAAGCAAAATCCGATCAGATTCCTCGAGAAATTCGAGAATCTCGCGAGATACGAAGGCGTATCGGAAGAGGAGCAACTCTTCTACTTTGGAAAATGCATGAAGGGAGCTGCCAGCTAGTGGCACGAACTTCAATATGCGGAGGATATCGTTGATATCAAAGAGAAATTCAAGCAGCACTTTTGGGGTTGCCAAGCGCAGATGCGCTTCAGACAACAAGTTTACTTCGGCAGATACAAGCCGGGAGAAGCATCGATGACGGAGTATGCACTAGACATGGCGAGGCAAGCCAAAACGTTAGTCCCGCCGATGACTGATGAGGAAGTGATTCAAACACTTAAAGAACACTTCGACAGTGACATCGCGCGTGAACTACGGCCCTCAGAAGTGCGAAACGTAAATGAGATGATCAGCATGTTAGACACCCTCGAGAACGAGAGGGAGATGAGAAGAATGCGCACAGAGGCGCGCAAAATGTTGGATAAGCCGACAAGTCACAGAGATTACGGCCCAGAGCGATTCACCAACCGGAACCCATACGCGAGGACCGATGGACGCCAAGACAATTTCGCCAGACGCGACGCGACGAGAACCTCGCCGCAAACAAAGTCGACCAGCTGGCGAAAGGCGGACTCACCCGCGATGAAGCAGAGAGGAAGAGTGGACATCGTCGAGGAGCCAGACAGCGATGACAGCCAGGGGAAGGCGAAAATTACCCGAAATACAAAAGGATATCAAATTGAAAGAGAAGAGGAGCCACGTCGTAACGACCGCGGGAGAAAACTCGCGGCGATAACGGCGAAAGGTGATGCGAGCAAAGCGGAGGATGAAGATGGAGATGA
Source organism: Leptothorax acervorum (assembly GCA_035220615.1). Lineage (NCBI taxonomy): Eukaryota > Metazoa > Arthropoda > Insecta > Hymenoptera > Formicidae > Leptothorax > Leptothorax acervorum. The sequence goes on along the minus strand of JASTWQ010000321.1, from coordinate 165,498 downwards.
AAGTGACATCTCCAACGCTAGTGACAAGGGATGCTGCATACTAACGCAGGCGTCAGACGAGAAAACCCAGTCTGACGGGGAGCCCGTCAAAACCACGAATGACGGGGAGTCGAGTGCGAGATCAACCGAAGAGATAGAGGTGACGGATGCGTGCGTGTGTGACGGGGCCAGCGAGACAGAAAGCAGTGCAGTGGTCGAAGAACAGTTACGCGCGAAATGCGCAGGTACGCGAGACCAACGCGCGACGCGAGTGTGCCAGACGAGGGTTAAACCGGTGTCGGCAGGGCGCGAGTTGACATGCGAAAATATGTCTCACATAGCGCGAGTGATACGCGATCTGGTGGACATATCGGATACGCGACGGCCAGAAGCCCGGCGGGTCAACGGGATCGGCGACCGAGAGGATCATCGAGAGTGCGCTGTGACGAGTCCGACGAGCCGTTGCAGCCGCACGCTCCCCAAGCGCTCGTGCAGATGCGGGGTTCGCCGAGGGTGGTGTTGGAGCGCGTAGCAATACCCCTCGATGCGTCCGATGCAGGTGGAGAGCGGTCGACGACGGTAGTGGAGCGGTTACCGGATATGCCGGTAATCCAAGCGGCAGGGGAGCCAACGTCGGAGCGGCGCGAGAGTGACATCCCGGTGCCGGCGGCATCGGTAGTGGCGCCGTTGGTTTGGGTGCCGATTGCGAGTGGCCAGGTGGACCAGCCGTCGGACGATTTTGAGAGTCCAGACTCTGAGGGATTGTCCGACATCGACCAGCCACGTCGTCAGTGAGGGCCCGACCGGCTGTGCGACAAGAGTGTGCGAAGCCGAAGTGCGGCTATAAACAATTTGATTTTTTGTTAAGTTAGCCACCAGTGCAGTGTTCATTTTATTTTATTTTCCTATCATACGTTTTCTTTCGGTGACGCGTGTTACACCTCGCCGGTATTATATTACAGTATATATAGGATTACGGACACGCCCATAAGGCATGGCCGATTGGCCTTTTGCGTTAGTAATGCATTAGGATTAAGGTTACAATTTGTTTAATTACGCCCCATTCAATCTGTTTATTTAGTTTTGGCTCACGCTAGTGATATACATATATATCCATGTTTAGTTTGACGCGCGAGAATCGGGCGGTGGATTCGCGCGAACCGGCATGAGCCACACACAATCTCCAGTCTAAGCGCATACGAGGTCAAAGGCGGGGACTTAGTACCCATCCTGGCCCAATCGGCGTTAAGATACGACAACGCGTTCGCGAAGTAGCCACCTAGAGGTTTTCTCCAGGAACCGATGATTGAAACGAGCTGTTTTGGACCTGTTACATACGTCTAGTGGGTCAGCGTCAATGTCCAACGACGCGTTCGAGAACGAGAGCTGATACCGTAAATGCGATAGTGCAGGTGCGTTGCGAGGGACCTGGTACACGTCCCATTCGGGTCGGCGTCGAAGTCCGACAACGCGTTCGATAAGTAGCCAAGCAGGCGTTTTCTTCAGGAACTAAGTCTTGTAATGTGTTAGTTGAGACCTAGTATACGTGTATGGTAGGTCGGCGACAATGTCCGGTGACGCGTTCTAAAATCAGAACTGATATCGGAGATTTGACGGTAGAGGCGCGTTGCGAGGGACCTGGTACACGTCCCAGTCGAGTCGGCGTCAAAGTACGATGACGCGTTAGCTAAATAGCTACCTAGGGGTCATCTCCGAGAACCGACTGCGGGGACGTCCTCCCGAGGACCTGGGACACGGACCTAGGGGGTCGGCGTCAAAGTTGGAGGTCTAGAAATAGACCTAGCCAGTTTCCGCCTGGAAGTCGGTTGCCAACTTGTCGAGGGGCATCCCACAGAGGCTGCGCATGGGTCGGCGTCAACATCGGAACACCAGAAACATCCACGGGCAACTTCTCCGAGAAGGTCGACTGCCAACCGACTAAAGAGCATCCCCGAGAGGGTGCGCACAGGTCGGCGTCAACCTCCGACCCCGATTTAAAAATTCGACAACCTGGTGCAGCGGTGCCGTCTGGGGAGGCCCCACACAGTGTACCAGCAGCGGAAATTTCCATACCGGGGCCCCACGTTAGGAGTTACGGGGCACACATGCGTCAACCATGCGAAAACAGCGTGTCGGCATGTGCGAAAACATGCAAAAACCAATGACGTCAGCGTGGCGTGATCGCGAAATTGAGAATAACAACCCATGAGTGGGGATAGCCGAGTGGTAGGGAGCCACAGCGAGCAACGTTGCTCTTGGCAGTCTATCGGATACAGTCGTAGCGTGCGGACGTTCTACGCATACTGTATATAACAACCGGTAACTCCCGCGTGATTGCGCGTTAAATTTCTCGTTCTACAATAGCGAGCGGTGAATAGCCACCTTCTGTAAACGACACATTGCGTGCGTGAACTGAAACATTGTAACAATTACAAGTAATTAACGATTTATAATAAATAGTTCGTCTTTAGTGAAAGTCGTGTCTCAAGATTACTTTAACGTACTTACCTTCTACTCACCTTGTCCCACGGCGGTGCTACAACGTTGTCCATTGACTCCTTGGTGATGCGAGACTCCGGGGAAGTTCATCTTCGGCGACGATCCATCCTGGGCAGGAACCTGAAACAGAAGGAAATAAATTAGTATAGTTAATAATCGAGGCCAGCGGATATCCTATACGGAGAGCGCAGCGACGGTGATGGTCCACTGGGCTCCCACCTACAACACAAAGCGGATATTTAATAAACGTTAATAATTAATATATGCGAGCGGTAACTTGGTATGCGGTGACGCGAGGATCCAGGGGACCCGGCATCAGTGAGCAGCTACCTGGTATGCGGTGAAGCGAGGATCCGGGGAAGCGGCAGCGACGGTGATGGTCCATCGGGGATACACACCTGCAACAGAGGGGAGAAATTACCCTATCTTATATTAGAGATTATATCTCGAGCACACCTTCTCGGTAGTTATAGGTCAAACCGAGTGGCGACCGTGATTTTGGAAGTGATTACGCGACTCCCACACTCTCAAACGGCCGTGTCCGGTCACAACCTAACCTTGTTTTTACTTTCATGGCAGGCCATATGGCAGTCGCAGCTGCTTTCTCGCCGAGAGTCGAGTCACTCGCTGTTACGCGCTTGCGCGCTCTCTCAGCGAGCGCTAGATCAGCAGAGTGTCGATCAACGAGATCGTTGCTTCGCGAATAAGCGATGTCGTGCTCGCGACACGCCGCGTCCAACGGATTTACACCTCAATCTCCGCGCGCTAGCCGCTTCGCGAGACGAGTACCGGGTCCGCAGAACTGATAACCGGGTACATGTAGCTCGAAAGGAAGAGCATTTATCGTCTTGTTTAACAATCCACCGCCGATACCGCTACTGTGCGTTGCGCGCGACATCCAACGCAATCCTTGATGAGTGGCGGTGGACCGTCTATGTGTGACTGATGCCACGGTCGATTGTAATGTTCCAGGCACACGCGGCAACTCTGCACCTCGGCATCCGCTCTCAGATGATTCGGTAGTTTGCTCCACAGTCGTTCAACACAATCGGGAAAGTCGCGCAGCAGAACGATCTTCGGCAAGTACTGCAACTGTTCGGCGGTCAGTTCGAAAATATCGTGCTTATCCGTCAACAGGATAAACATCGCGATTGCCGCGCGAATCGATCGACAATTCGCGGTACAAGTGTAAAAAAACAAGTGTGCACGCACGCGCGCGATACGGACAAATGAGATTCATACGACAGCCACTGACAATAGGAGTGTCAAATCTCGACCGCAAAACGCGAGTGACATCAAGCGGAGCGGTTCGAGAAGCGCAACGACACGGCCCACTGTTACCGAGCGCGATACGCTGCATCATTTGTGGCTCCTCCAATTGCGGCAAGACGAACGTTCTAATGAGTTTGCTAGAGAGTCCACACGGGGTGCGTTTCGAGAACGTGTACGTGTACTCGAAATCCTTGCAGCAGCCAAAGTATCGATATCTCGAAAAGCTACTCGAATCGATAGACGAGATCGGTTATCATGCGTTCACCGAAAATTGTGACGTCATACCACCGAACGAGGCCCTACCCGATTCTATATTCGTGTTCGACGACGTGATCTGCGACCGACAGGACGCGATCAAAGAATACTTTGCAATGGGTCGACATTCGGATGTCGATTGTTTCTATCTCTGTCAGACGTACGCCAAGATACCGAAACATCTCATACGCGACAACGCGTATCTGCTAATCATATTCAGACAGGACGGTACCAATTTGAAACACGTGTACAACGATCACGTGAACACTGATATGCCGTATGAAGAATTTTGCGCATTATGTCGCGAATGTTGGCAATGCAAATATGGCTTCCTGGTAATAGACAAAGATAGCGCGCTACGCAACGGCAGATACAGACGTGGCTTCAACGACTTCGCCGTGCTGTAGATCAATCAGTCGGTAACAATGAGCAGCGCAAAAATAACCTCAAAGGACACCGCCGAGCGGGAGAGAACCGCGAAAGAGATCGCCAAGACGCGCGGCTCGATTCGCAGAAAATACAGAGCGTTGAAAACCGGCAAGATAGAGAGCGATATCGCTCTCGAAAGGCAATTTAAGCCGATCATCGATCCGCTGAAGCAGATCGCCGAACGGGGAGGCAAGCCCGAGGCCGACGACGACTCAAAAGGTATCGTCGTTAAGAAGAAGCACGAGGATAGTGACGACAATGGAGAAATCGCGCGGGAAACTAAGCCTAAAAAGAAACGATCGAGCACCACGTCAGACATGCTCGCGATTCGTTCCACGCCTCTGGAACCGCGAAGGTTGTCGAGCATCGCTTCGGACACGCTCGCGATTCGATCCAGCACGCCTCTGGAACCGCGAAAGTTGTCGCTGAGGGAGGAAGACGTCTTCCAGTCGCCGCAACCTTCTCTCGAAACTTCCATCAGAGAGGCTCTGCAAACGCCGGAGGGACGCGAGGATTTGCGAAAGAGTAATTTAGGACCCTTGGGAAAGAAATACGTGGACGCTCTTTTCTTCGGCGGGGACACGATCGATCACGTTTACGGCGTGTACTTCACGAACGATGGCCCGATGCTCGTCGACAAACGGTTCGAAATGCTCGCGAACGATTCCGTAATCGTGGACGGAGTGACATACAAGGGCACGCCCGGCTTGTACGAATTGATCTTCAAGAGACACCCCGATGACGCAATCTACACCAAGGATGACCTACACAAATATAGAAGTCTACTGGTGGCGACGAACGCTCATAAACGCGGTCATAAAGCTGAGAATCTTATCAAGGGTAACAAGGGGCACAAGTACGTAGACATCATCGCTCCACTCGTGACCCGCGCCAGAATCGGCAGCGCTAGAAAGGGCGCCGGCGTGACCAATCTACCGTCGACCATGAGATTGAATCACAACAAGATAGATTACGTTCATTGGGACGATCCCAACGAATTGGTAAATCGTCTTCGTTTGCTCGACGCCTCGCATCGAGCTGGCAACACCGCTCACAACAATGAGATCGTATCTCAAGATACGACGTCTAGCCGCACCGAAGGTCGACACCGACGCGACGAACAGGAGCTACGTCGAGCTGGCGCTTCGAGATCTGCGAAACGATATCGAAAAGTTTCGCGAGAACACCGCGAGCTCGCTCTCAACGGTGAAGAACGAAATGGATAAAACCGTGACCGACAAACTGAACGAATTACGAGATACATTACAAAAATTTCAAAACGACGTCAGAGAATTGAGTGAAAAAACGGTGACGCAAGAATTATTCGACGAGACAGTGAAAAAAATTAAAGACGGCTTTCGCAAGCAAGCGGAGGACATTCGCAAGCTAACGGAGGACATTCGCAACGCCCGCGAGTTCAAAAAGGTGACGAGCGATCGCGAAGTGGAACAGGCAAGACTAAACGAAATTGTCGGTCTTCTCGACTCTGGCAAGAAGAGCTCTTCCTCCTCGACGTAGAGCGTGATAATGAGCGTCGAAAAACGAAAACTCGTGAAGGAACTGCACGCGCCGGCTCGAAAAAACTTTCCGCGGCGTCGCGTCGTAGTGCGCGGCTATGACGATCTGTGGCGGGCCGACGTGGTGGAGATGCGTCCCTAAAACAAAGGCGGCAAAACAAAGGCTACAACTACATATTGACGGTCATCGACGTGCTGAGCAAATACGCATGGGCGTTACCGCTCAAGAGTAAGAGTGGAAAGGAGATGGCCGCGGCGCTGTCCAAGATATTTCGCGAGAGCACGCGATTCCCGAAGAATCTGCAAACGGACGAAGGAAAGGAGTTCTACAACACCGACGTACGTGAGATTCTAAAAAAACGCGACGTCAATCATTACTCAACGTACTCAGTGATGAAAGCGTCAGTAGTGGAGAGATTCAATCGCACACTCAAAGAGAACATGTGGAAACTCTTCACGCTTAACGGAACGTACGAATGGGTCAACGCGTTACCAAGTCTGCTGTCAAATTACAACCACCATCGACATCGAACGATCGGAATGCGACCAGTGGACGTGACACCCGCTGTCGCCGAGAGACTTCCATCCACGGTGTACAGTCGCACGAAGATCGCCGGCCCGGCGAAATTCAAAGTAAACGATCCGGTACGCATAAGCAAATTCAAGACGATATTCGAGAAGGGCTACACTCCAAACTGGACCACCGAGATCTTTCGCGTCGCCAAGGTACAACGGACCAATCCTGTGACGTATCTGCTAAAGGATTACCGTGGAGAAACGATAGCCGGAGGATTCTACGAGTACGAGTTGCTCCGAGTGTCCAATCCCGATGTCTACCTCGTGGAAAAAGTGCTGCGCAAACGGGGTAACCAAGTGTACGTGAAATGGTTGGGAATGGACAGTTCGCACAATTCCTGGATAAATAAGACAGCTGTATTATAATATATTTTATAGTGTTATATATTTTTTTTATAGAAATAAAATTGTGTACATATTGCGATATACAAATATTCTTTTCTCTCTCTCTCACTTCCGCCGATATATTATAAATGCAGTTCTTCGAAACTAATCCTGCCTTTATGTAATAAGCGCAAGAAACAATACCGCACTCCATTTATTCTTACATTATGTTAATGTTATATAAATCTTTTTTTGGCAAAAAATTCTACAATTCTATAAAATGTCACATTTATGAAAAAAAATATAATGTACATTCTGTTGATTCGACTGTTGTTACACGCGAGACAACGAGACAAAATAACCCCTTGGAAACATAAAACCATCTCGCTGGGGTACAAAAGTCGATTGTGAAAAAAACAAATTTTGTCACAAAAGACGTTTGTACCCCAGGGAGATGATTTTATTAAAATTTATTGAGACAAATTAAACTCGGGAAACATTTACCAAAGAAAAAAATAAAAAAAGTTCCTAATTCGATGTAATCGCAAAGCCATGGGGATTGAGCGAATTGCAATACGCCATGTATCTTTTGTAACGCGAAGACCGTGACGCATGCAATTTTGAAAATTGCGATAGTGTATGACGTAACGCTTCTTATCGTACACAGTCGCGTGGAGCTTGACGAAAAAACAAATGAAAAAAAATAAAAAAATTCATGATTGAAGATGAGAGCTACACCACGCTCTATCTAAAAAAAAAACCTTCTTTGGTTCTTTGTCTTCCGAGCCTATTTCAACATTTTTGTTACAATACATTTTTTTTCTATATTACAACGCATTAAAAAAACAGCGTAGTTCTTCCCCATATATTTTAAATATTATTTACCGCCACTAAGGCAGCGTAGTTCTTCCACCAAGAATTAATAAAAAAAATATAATGTGATAAAGAGAAAAAACAAAAAGAAATTAATAAAAAATCTAATGTGATAATAAAACAAACAATGGAAATATATATTATATGTATATATAAAAATTAAAAAAAAACACCGTAGTTCTTCCCCATATATTTTAAATATTATTTACCGCCATTAAGGCAGCGTAATTCTTCCACCAAGGATTAATAAAAAAAAATATATTATGAAAAAGAGAAAAAAACAAAAAGAAATTAATAAAAAATCTAATGTGATAATAGAACAAACAATGAAAATATATATTATATGTATATAAAAAAGTATCTCGCGCGTTTATTCTTTGCGCGATCCCCCTCCATTTTCCTCACTGATATTCCGTAATGTCCCCACGGTAGAGTGTCGAAGGAATCGGGCGCAACGCATCGTTTATCGTCGTAGGGACTAAGAGCTAGCTTCAACTCGGACACGGTGTACACCTCGTGCAGCTTCGAGCGCAAGCACGACTGACGTCGCGACTGCTCCGTCACGTTGAACAGACACCGCTTGTAATCGTCGAACGTTATCATTCTCGCAACCACGTTTCTCTTTACACCCTTTATCCTCTTAATGTCGTCTTTACCAATCACCTTCAGAGCGTACATCTTCGCTCTGAGCCCTACGAACTCAGTCATTATCGCACCGTTGTTTTCATCTTTCATCAGACCGGGTATTTTCTTGTTCGCGCGCGGCATACCGTACGCATTGCCCTCGGGATAGTCACTCGTATCAAATCTCGCGATATCGCGCCTGATATTCTCGTACGCATCGTCGCATTCTAGGTGATATATCAAGCTATCGGTGTCCGTGTACATTAGTTTACACCTATCGCGATACAACGGTACAATGTAATTGTAATGAAAATCATACACGAGCATCTTAGATATCTCTAGAATGCACATGCCCACGTAGATCGGCTTGTTGTATTTCACCTCGAGCCTGCGTAGCTCGACGGCCATCAAATCCTCCGAGAAAACGCTTCTACTGTGAAAATTCGGCTTAGCGATCATTGCCTCAGCGCCGTATACCCCGTCCCAGCGCGTGACGAGACGCACATCGACATGCTCGCGCACGTTCTCCATTGTTTTCCCGAATACCGCGTTATTCATCAATTTGTACATATTTATCTCAAACTCGTTATTCGCGAGAGTTCTAAATCCCGTGTTAAGCTCTATATAACTGCTAAGCCACCGAGATTGCGCGAATCGCAACACACGATAAATCTTCGTTACGCGCAACCCGTATCGCACGCATTGCTGCAAATTTCGATAATGCACCACGTAACGCGACTTGTCATAGAGAGTGGCCAGAAGTTTATCGTACCGTTTTTCTGGAGGTTTTTCTCGCGTCGGGCAGAACGGAAGATCCGCGTGGGCGTCGTGGAGCTCCCGCGGATACGCGAGGTCAACCTCTAGGATGTAACCGATAGACGAGTCCGACGTCACGGACATAACGTTAAAGCTCTCGGGATCGTCAAGCCATCGAAAGTCCGCGTAGGGTAAGGGCTCGCACATCGCCCAGCCGTACAGATTGTTCACGTCGAAATACATAAGGTACGTCGACGGTTCTGACCAATCGTACGACGACATGTACTGGTTGTTGGCTCGCGCGTATCTGTGCGAGCATTGGCTAAGACCGCCGCGAATACCGCGCTCCACGAACAGCAACATATCAATATCGGTAAGCAGTTCGAATCGAACACCCGTGTGCTTCAACATAGCGTCCCACGTGTATCCCGGTAGAGTGTAATAGTGCGCGGGATCCAATCCGTAACTGTCGACGCAGTTGTTGCGAAAATTTTCGAAAATATCCGCCAGAAGCAATACATCCGTCTTAAGATACAGGTCGCTGTACTCGCCGAGATTATTTACGCGAAAACGACGCCAAACGTTCAACGCGTGCTCGTAATCGCTCTCGCTCGCGACGTCGCCGGACAGCGAACTGTAGAAGGCCACGCGCGGTGGCAGCTCGGTCTCCGACAGTTTATCCACGCTATCGAGATACTCGTACGGAAATACGCCCTTTCGCGTGAGCAAATCGAAATCTTCCTCGCTGATTTCCCAAAACTCAGACCGCGTAATCCTCAGCCTGGACTTGTCGAGATACGACACTAATTTCTCGAGACTGGTACCAAGAAACCTGAACGAATCCACGAATCGTAACTTAACGCGATTTCCCCAACTATCGTGCTTTGTCTCTTTGACGTTCTTCGTGAACGATATGTACGTCTCCTTGTTGATCGGCAGCAAGTCGACACGACCCTCGAAACTGTTGGCTATGTCTTTGATAATAAAATGAGCATCGTAACCCGACAGATTGTGAAAAAACACAGGAATAACAAACGAATCTTTGTAATTCAAATTACAGGACAAATGTGCGGGACCTCTGTACCGACCGGTCAAATGACAGTGATCGCGCACACGATAATCATCCTGTTGAAAAAATCTGCCGCATATGTGACAACGCGTCGCGCTACAAAATTCACTTCTCTCTTCCAACGTGAGCTCCGCCATGATCACGTTTCTAGTGAGTATCGTTCTCACACGATGCGCGATATCGTTGAACTCATTCACAAACCACGACACGCAATCCTCGCCGCGTCGCGATCTGTACATGGATAAACTTTGATTGTACGAGCAACACAGATAATAACCGACGCTGAACGGTCTGTGATGCTGATATATATAAGTCGCGTCGTATGTCGCTTGATGGTCCGTTTCATCCCTCTTCTCCAGCACGCATTCCAGGTCAGCGTACACCACGAAGGAGAATCGTTCTTTCCTGATCTGATTTTGAAAAAACAGCAACTTCTCGTCGTCGCTCGGAAGAAGAATGGCGCAGTAGTTCATCTTTCCGCAGTCCACACCGTGAGTGATCAATCTCTCGCTCGTACCGAAGTAGTGCAGACAGCTGAAAGATTAAAAAAAACAGTATACTCTGGTCCGTCATATTTTTTCATCTTTTTTTATACATACCGATCACATATATACTTCTTCAAATTATTACCGCTCAGCTGTGACGACACCAATCGAGAGAGATTCTTTATCCACGCGTAATGACCAACGTTATCGCCGCGTCGCGCATCCTTCAGGTACAACAAATTGACGTGACGATCTCTCTTATCATCGGTGAGACGCAGAGGAACAATCACTTCGTTCCGCACGTTCTTCCTCTTCCTATCCGTCCTCACCTCTCTCTCGCGAACGGTGAACACGTTTACGGATATATCGTTGAGACGTTCGAATTTGGTGATCCGCCTCAGAGCCATGGGAAACTCGATTCCGTCAAAATTCAATATCGCCGAATAAGGAGGATACTCGTGCCATCTTCCCGGATTTTTCGGAACAGGATACAACGCGGCGACGATCGACCGAGTGAAACACGCGTTGTCCATCCGCTTCACGTTGACCACCGATCGCGTATGTTTTATCCACGATGGAATCTCCATCCAGCATCCCGCGCACATAGGATTGCACTTGTTGATATTCACCATCAAATTTGATATACGCGACAGCGCCCATCCGCTGTCCCGTTCCTGAAACTCTTCAAGAGCCGTTAGAGTTACGTCCATCACGCGACTATCGTACCATTCTAGCAGATCTGACGTGGGAAGAAGCATATAGTTGCTCGTAGCGATACTCTTGACCGCGGTTTCACCACTCGTGATGACAAATTCTCCATTGAAAAGAGTGTTGACCTTGAGACAACCATGTCTCTCGAGATTGTCGCGCACATGACCGAGCACCGTGTCTCTCGCCTCCTCGAGAAACCGTCGAGGCTCGACGTGATCCTGATTTATCACCACACCGGTCAGGACGCGTCTATCGAAGGCCGTATCGATATCCGCCCACGAAAATCCTCTCAACGCCGACGCCGACGCTGACGACGACGACACCGACGAAGACGTGGATGGTTCATCGAGACCGGCACCCACGTGCGCGAAAAAACGTCGACACAAACGATTCCTGACTCCCAGTAATATCGCAATTTGACAGGCCAAAGAATTGATCTCTCCAGTCAACGTCAGTCGAGATCGTGCACGACATTTCTCGCGCATTATCTCTAGAAGCGCGTCACAACCCCGCGACCATGCGCGATACGAATCTACCGAGTCGACGCTCGTCTCGCGTTCGAGAAGATCGCGATACTCTTGCTTTTCACGCTCCTCCATGATCTCTTTATCGCAACCACACGGCGTAATCGCCCGAGGGTATTTCAAATTTTAGCCTTTCACAAATATCGCGGTAATTATGCAGTAATACGGACCACCCTCCGATGACCTTGACCTTGACATATGTTGTCAAGGTCACCCTCCTGAGTGACCTTCAGAAGGTTTTAGCCGTCGCTCGTTATTCGTTAAAAAGTTATTAACAAAAAAAGTTCGAAAAATATAGCAGTTATTTTGAGTATTGAAAGGCATAAACCACCTTGACTTTGACATATATTGTCAACATTACCCTCCTGAGTAACCTTCAGAAAGTTTTAACTGGCGGTTATTGTTTATTAAAAAGTTATAAACAAAAAAATTTGGTAGAGAAAATTATTTAAAGCAGTGAATTCTTGGTATATTGAAAGAAAAGTTCCCAACTATTTTCTGCTTTAAATAACTTTCCTTTCAATGTACCAACAATTCACTGCTTTAAATAATTTTTCCCACCAAAGTTATAAACAAAAAAAATTTGGTAAAAAATATTATTTAAAGCAGTGAATTGTTGATATATTGAAGGGAAAGTTACCAACTATTCTCTGCTCTAAATAACTTTCCTTTCAATATGCCAACAATTCACTGCTTTAAATAATTCTCCCCACCAAAAAAAAATTTTTTTTTTGGTACATACTTGTAAAGCGCATCACTAACCTATAGGTTAGTGACGCGCTTTAAAAGTATGTGCTTTGTAAGTTGAAGCACATACTCTCTATTCTCTGCTTTAAATAACTTTCTTTTCAATATACCAACAATTCACTGCTTTAAATAATTTTCCTTCGTTCATACATGTACTATTTCCACATAAATATCAGTCATTTATGTCTATTAGTACTCAAAATAACTGCTAAATTTTTCAAATTTTTTTGTTAATAACTTTTTAACGAATAACGAGCGACGGCTAAAACCTTCTGAAGGTCACTCAGGAGGGTGACCTTGACAACATATGTCAAGGTCAAGGTCATCGGAAGGTGGTCCGTATTACTGCATAATTACCAATATCGCGACGATACTCGACCCGACTCTTACCGTTTACCCCCCTTTTCGTGATACGTCTCGGAATTGTACGATAGTAACGCACCGCTCTAGAACTGTACGCGATCACCGTTTGAATCCACACTTTCTCTCGCGCATCCAGAATTCCAATTTCCCTTCGCAAATGATACGTCGGCAGATTCCATCGACGTTGCTCCTTCACCACGTGGCTCCCTAAATCTTCATTTACGTGATACAGATTGTAACACCGATCGGACTTCCGAGAAGCATCACTATGAGTGCTCTCTGTCGTCGACGTCGATAGCGTCTCGTAGCAACACAGATCACTATCACTGTCGCGATCCTTGCACTCACAATCAGAATTCTCGGAACTCGAGAAATAGGTGAAAGTCGACAGATATGTGACTGCGTTGGAATTATCACTACCGCTCGCGTCGGACGCGATTTCCTCATCCTTTTCCATTTCTCGACATTTTTTTCCTTTTTTTCACAATCTTTGAACGCGAAAAGCAAGAAGAACGACGCTGCACCGCGCGTATATTACGATATGCGAGCGGCATCGGAAACGAACACGTTTATATACCTACCTGTTTGTATACCTAGCGTAGAACGCAAATCTAAAAAAGGCTGCGATGGGATAATTTGCGGTTACCGACTTATGCCCTCCAGCGACGTACAATCTGATAAAAATCACGCATTCGTCTTGTCGTAAGCAACATGCAATGACCTTGATCGATTGTGTAATAACACGTGTATGCTCGATGTGAGCGTTAGCATATCGGAGAGAGAGACGAGGCGCGAGGTAGGAGGTCAGCGTCTTGCGTAACGCGACCAGTCTCACGCGGTACGCGTACCGGGGGAGACGTTTGGTGGAGGCCCGCGGGCGGTCGGAGTGGTGGGTCGGTCGACCCCCCACCCGACGGGGTTTCATTTTCACACGGGGACTATCTCCAGCGGGGGGTGCTGCGGTCGGAGGGGGGAAGCGCGTGGTCACGGCACCGCACAACAGATGGTGCTGTACGCGCTTCCCGCCCCACCGCACCACCCCCCGTTTGGAGATAGTCCCCGTGTGAGATGAAACCCGTCTCTCTTCCCTACTGTCATCTAATCTATACGTATATAACGCGTTTTCCCGGCGGAGATGTTCGTGCAGGAGTTTTACTGCACAGCGGTTAGACTTCGGCGGGAACGCGATATTTGTGCTCTCTGGCATCTCTAACGTAGTGCCATATCTAACGTTTGTTTTTCCGTCGGATGTCTGTGCAGGGTTTTTGCTGCACAGTGATCGGATTCGGACGGAACCGTGACATTGATGCTATTTAGCACCTCGAAAACGCATTACTAACGTTTATTTTTCCGCAAGAGGTCTGTGCAGCGATTTCGTTGCACACAGTTCGCAGGATGGCGGGACTCGGTGTGGCGTGCTCGTGGGGACCTGGTATGCTCGTCACACTGGGTTGTCCCAGGAGAAGACGTTCGTGCAGGGTATTCGCTGCACAGCGTTCGGATTTCAACGGGAACGCGATGATTGTGCCTTTTGGCACTTCGGAAGGTCATCGCTAACGCTTGTTTAACTATACGAAGTCTGTGCAAAGTTTTTTCTGCACAGTCGTCGGATCTTTACGGGAACATGATTTTCGTATTCGCCGGCACTCAATGAACGTGCCGCTTGGAACCGACATCCCCTCAGCAGCCGGTTCCATCGGGATCGATACCGTCATCGGGATCCTCACCAGTGATGGCGGGGCAAGCAAGGGCGCCTGAGCCAGAAGCAGCGGTGCCAATAAATGTGGAGACGGTGACCGGAAGTACCACGTTGTCGGCTGACGTAATATCGGCCGATAGTGTAACAGGGATACGAGCGGACGCTGAGCTGTCGGATGACAAATCGGCGTTAGAGAGCGGCAAGATAGGAGCCTTGCTTGATGCGGTCCTCTCTGGAAAGCCGGTGGACGAGAAAATGATCCAGGCTGGCGTGGCGGCCATTGACGCGGGAGAAGCTGGGAAACTACCGCCGATGCAGTGTCACGGCTTTTTCGGCCGGATCAAAAGGAACGCCAAGGAGAGTCGGGTGCTAGGTCTCTTGGGGTAATCCCTCGCGCGAATCAGGCAATTCTCTAAACAACTCATTGGGCGCCAGACGCGATACCCTCGCGTCCACTAATCGTCAATAATCTCTACGCGAGATCGCGAGAACCGTAGCCTGTCGCACGAGGGGCCAGCCGGCTCGACCTAACGGTAGAGGGGCGGGGTATAGGCGGGGCAGCGCGAGGTCGCTTCACAAACACAAAAGAACTCTACGAAAATTGCCAGCGTTGAATAAGTAATAAGTCTTGTTTATTTAATGAAAGGTAAATAATCGGAATATTAAATTTTGAACAGTGTGTAATTAACGGTTTTAATTAACTCGGTTGTACAATAAGGTCGCGGGAGAGAAGATTACAGAAATGAAAGGTCGAACTGAGCAATGACTCAAACAGAATTAGAAAAGGTCGCTAGCAAATACGGCGATATAGGAAACGTAAACTCGGACGTTAGTCAAAACGGAGAAATTGATAATATAATATTGCGATATATAATCCGACAAACAGGTTTGTCGCAAGAACAAAACTTAAATCCAGTCAATTTGAGAAACAGACGTATCAAAAGTCAATTTGAGAAACAGACGAATACAAAATGTGAATCTAAAGAGTTCGGCACAGACTTATTGCAGATACCAAACGCGGATCTAATTGATTCAACAGACGGACTGATCGCAGAACAGAACTTAAATCTAACTTATGGCTACCGCCGCTAAATAGTTCAACACTACCGCGAGAAGGGAATCGACAAGATAAACGCGTCACATGCGACGGGCGGCGCCCCGCTGGGCGCGCTGGAATTCGCTCGCAAAACACACCAAAAAAAAAGGTGTGGCGACGCACGGAGATTGTCGGTCGGTCGCTCACGACACTCGCATGCACGCCAACGCGATACCGAAATTATTCACGACACCCCGATCGCACTTGCCACCACGACGGATGATTCCAGATTCGCGCGATAATTACCCGATCGTTTTGCACCAATCGCGAATACGACGCCGCGATGGTCCCGACGCAATACGCGGGCAGGTCCCCCGCAGGGCCACACTCCGGCGGTACGCGATAAAGGAGCGCCTTTGCGACTCCCCGAGAACAATCCGACGACGCTCGTAAATACGCGAAAATTCTCCCGAACGACACGAAACGCGAGACTCTAAATACGGGATGTCGTGATTTCCGCGGCCCCGGTGGCCGCTGTACGATGTAGCGATCCCTCGGTCGCGATTCCCAGGAGGCCTATACACACGATAGGAATCGCGAAAAAAAACCTACAGCATACGGATTTGTCGTCGCGAGGCCCCTCGCGTCCGCCACCGACCGCCTTTTCAAAAAACGAGTACTCGCGAAACTCGGTCGCGAGGCGAATTTACGCGAGACTCTATTTCACCAATTACGCCGTCTCCGGCAATATTTCCGCCGCGTCCGGCGCACGTCGCGTCCGAAGATTTTCACTAATCACCAAATTATTCTCGAAAGGAACACGCGCTTGCGATACGCGATATTACACGAGAGCGGCGGATGGGAGCGGAACGAACACGGCACTCGCGGCTCTCCGCGGCTGCTAACACTCTAATATGTGGGCAACCTCACCGGCTCGCTGACTCCTCGGGGCTTCCTCCTCGTTACAGGCGTCGGGGAATATAATCCGGGCACTCGGAACTTCACGCGGACACTCCAAAATCGCGATACCAAAATCGCGATATCTACGAAACGTGCTACCGCAACGACGGACGAGCCAGAAGAGAGCGATCCAGGCGGCGAGCTCGATGCGCAATCGAAGCTCGCCCCTCTCAGGGGGTGGCGCGATATCCTTGCGCGGCGCCTCGACCAATGAGGGCTGAGCGCGTTGCGGATCACGCGGGCACCGGCGTCGATGTTCCAAAATTGCGGGGATCCTTGGCACCCTCCCGATTCTTCTCGATTTTCCGGCCCCCTTTTGCTCGGGGCCCCGGGCGCTCGGGGGGGGGGCTTCCACTTGCGGGAGGGCCTCCTTCGCGGACCTCGGGAACGCTGGCCAGGCGTCCCGGGCTCGCTTCGATGTTTCGGAGGCGGATCCAGAGGTTCAAGCTTTCCTTCGCAGGCCCTTGGGCCCGGCTTAATCCCTTCGACCCTGCGTGCCGCGCGTGTCCGTCACGTGCCCCTCTGAATACGGCTGTCGCCCTGCTCCGTCATTCCCGCGTCGCTCCGTCGCTCCTCCCGGCTGCCGACTTCCGTGCTCCTCGTTGTGGTCCTTCCCAGGGTGTACCGGCGAGGCGCCAAATTACATATAAAATACAAAATAATGAGTAATACGCCTTTTATGATTTCGTGAGGCCCCCTGGAGATTTCGCGGCTGCTCTCCTGGCTCGTCCGCGGGCGCGAAGCCGCGCCTCGCGACGGCGGCGGGGCGCTGCCACGTGCGGCGAGCCGCCACGTCACAGCAGATAGGCGACAGGACAGGCTTTTTGGGGGCGACTCTGGCGGAGATGATGCAAGAGGTTACAGCGGAGGAGGAGATAGCGACGAGTGAAAGCGTTCCGGGTCTTATCCTGCCATAATGACGTAATATTGCTATGATGACGCAATCCGGGCGTCTTAGCTTTAGTTTCCTTTGCTGACGCAATCCGGGCGTCTTAGCTTTAGTTTCCTTTGCTGACGCAATCCGGGCGTCCTAGTTTTAGTTTTCTTCAATGACGCATCCGGGCGTCTTAGCTTTAGTTTCCTTTGCTGACGCAATCCGGGCGTCTTAGTTTTAGTTTTCTTCAATGACGCAATCCGGGCGTCTTAATTTTAGTTTTCTTAGATGACGCAATCCGGGCGTCTTAGCTTTAATTTTCTTTGCTGACGCAATCCGGGCGTCTTAGTTTAGTTTGTGCGCTGACGCAATCCGGGCGTTATAATTTAGTTTCCTTTGCTGATGCAATCCGTGCGTCTTAGGTATTTTCTTTTGATGACGCAATCCGAGCGTCCTAACATAAGTTTTAATTTGATGACGCAATCTGGCGTCTGAGACGTCGCAATAATATTGGATGACGCAATGTCAGATGTAACCACCGTGATTTTCAAGCGTACGTTGTTAGATTAAGAGTTACGATGAATTATTTTTAGTTGAGTTGTATTCCCTAATAGAATTATTTGTTTAGTTTTCAGTCTAGGTACGGCTGAATATTGTTTGTGTGTAAACGTTGGATGACGTAATTTTTAAGTTAATGTCAGAGTGCGCACGGATGACGCAATCTCCGGTGTTTATGAGGATTGCGTCGTTCAATGTGATCCTGCGCGGAAGCATAGCGCATGCGCGTAGGAAAAGTGGGAGAGTTAGGCGCAGCTCTAAGGAGCTTTTCTTCTTCAACCGTCGTTGCGAACGGACGTGTTTCCGATATTCGGCGATGAAGAAAGTTCCGCGTTACGTGCGTTAAACGTTTGTATTATTCAAATATATATTGTTATAATATTGTTAATCACGGGTGTGATCAAAGTTATTACCCGTTAATACGTGATCCTTCCCAACGCTATTATTCGGTCAATTACGACGCTTCGATGACCACACTACAAGGGCGCGGCATCGTGGAGAAGACGTTGGCGGCTAAGGAGACTACGTTCGGAGGAAGACCTGGACCACAGTGAGCGGTTCCGGGTAACCATCCTTCCACGTTATGGTAAAACGTGGTGGCGATCGTTATTGTTATCGCGAATAAATACGCGATTGAGAACATTTTCCGTGATCCGTTCGGTCACACGCTATCGCTCGTTTTCGCGAAAGGTGTCTGTGCAGCGATTTTATTGCACAAGCGTCGCACTTTGGCGGGAACGTGAGTTTTGTGTCCTTTGACACCTAGTATACGCATTAGAAACGTTTTCTCCAGGAGAAGTGATCTGTGCAGCATTTTCTGTGCACAGTCATCAGACTTTCGCCAGGACACGTGAGGCGTGTTCCTCGCAACTCGTTATCGCCCTCTATACTGTCTTCTCCCGCAGAAGACGTTCGTGCAAGACTCCTGATGCACGTAAATCCGTTGATGACGGAAATTATTTTTTCGGCCTTTGCCGATGCTAACTAAGGTTATCGCGGCGTTTTCTCTCACGAAAACCATTTGTGAGGCGATTTTCGTGCACACCGTGTCTTCCTTATAATGTCATGCTCTGACGCATGTATCTATTTACGCTGTCGCGTAATAACGCTGAATCACGGCTTTTCCCTATCTATATATACATAGATTTATGATTAAACAAAATGTTAGGAAAACCAAAATGAACTGTATTTATCCCACGGTAAATCAAACCGAAACAAACATAAATAAATCCCCCTTGTCTGGCGTATAACAAAATAAACCTCTTATTTTTTGCCGCGACTTATATAGTCGCTTGGTCTTAATCAAGCGTACGCCGTATATACGATCAGAAAACTTATACTAGGGTAGTTAACCGCAGGTGGCAACTATTACGTAATAACCTAATTACTTACGCTCTTTGCGTTAGGAATAAACAAAAGCTACTTATCGAGGTGCGCAAAATTAAACCAAATGAGAAGGGAGATTGTTATGGATAAATTTATATTACGCGCGTATTTAGATGCACGCATTCGGTGAAGTGAACCGCGGAGCGACCGATGCGTTTTTGTCACCGTCTTCTTCTGCTCACGCAGAGCGGGCATGGCGTTGGTCCTGAGTGGACGTAATACAGGAGCGAAACCGACTTACCTTTCGTTAACCGCATTTAATAAAGTAAGCTATATATATATATATATATCCACGTTGGAGAGTCGTGTGTGCATATCCTTCCAAGCTCTCATACATAACAAATTGGCGACGAGGATCCAAACGAAAAAGGTACGCCCGAAAGAAGATTGCAAATGAGTACGGAACCCAAGACAGCAGAAGCACGGGTACAAGCCACATTCCACATCAAGTCGTTTGATTCGACGACAAGCTGGCAACGCAGGTTAAGCCGATTAGAAGGCGCTTTTAGACTTTTTAAAGTACTAGTCGAACACAAGGTATCGTACCTATTACATTATATCGGGCCTGCAGCTTTTGATGTGATTTGCAATAAATGCGCACCAGACGATCCTTACGGGCAAAATTACGATGAATTAGTCGCAAAACTACAAGAATTTTACGCTCCGACCCCGCTGGAAATTGCAGAAAATTTCCGTTTCCAACAACGACGCCAATTGGAAGGAGAAAGTATATTACAATACGTGGCGGCATTACAAAAATTAAGCATTAATTGTAGTTTCGGGCCATATCTCAAAACAGCGTTACGTAACCAGTTCGTTTTTGGTATGAAGAGTACGAGAATTCAGTCAAGACTCTTCGAGTGCCGAGACTTAACGTTCGACAAAGCAGTACAACTTGCAACGAGTATGGAAATGTCAGCAAAGGATACGGACCAATTACAAGGCACGACGACGGCGCTAGTACAAGTGGCAGATTCCAAGAAGCCTCCGGAGCGAAAATCGACTTCACGAGACAGCTGTCCGAAGAAGACGACCGATTCTACACGCCATTCGACAGCGACCGCGAAAAATAATACATCTCGTAATACACAAAATAGTAAAAATGTTCATTGTTACAGGTGCGGAAAAGGACATTTAGCTACACAATGTACGCTTAATCGAGATACGAAATGCAGGGCATGCGGAAATCGAGGGCATCTCCAATCGGTTTGTTTCAAAAATAAAAGTCAAACTCATCAATTAGAAGAGATTCTTACCATGACATGCCGTGATAATATTCTACAAATAGAACAAGGTAAATTAGAGCAAGGTAAATATAGAGACAAATTTCTTACACGATTACAAGTAAACGGTAAAAGCGTAGATTTTGAAGTTGATAGTGGAGCAGCGGTAACTATTGCAAATAAATCACAGATGCTCAAATTGTTTCCAAATTCGACCATATACCCTACTAATTTACAGCTAATTACATATTGTAAGAATACGTTACCAACTATGGGATACATTGCAGTTATAGTAACATACCAAAATGTACGGCATAAATTAAATATATATCTTACAGAAGTAGAAAGAAAACCATTGTTAGGCCGCGAATGGCTACGTCAGTTATTGGATAATAATGTGCTTAAAGAGATTACACTAAATTCTCATTCAGAAGAAGTATTAAACGTAAATGCAAAACAACAATTACATACTATCTTGCAAAAATACAAAGAAATTTTCGAAACAAATCTTCGTTCTATTAAAGATAAAAAAACACGATTAACTTTAAAGAAAGATGCGCAGCCAGTTTTTCTAAAAAATCGTAGCATACCTTTCAAATTACGTTCTTTAGTAGATAAAGAGATTGAAAATCTAGAAGCCGCAGGGATTTTAGTCAAAGTTAACACTTCGGAATGGGCTACACCTATCGTGCCAGTTTTAAAAAAAGATGGCAAAGTTAGACTTTGTGGCGATTACAGCATTACTGTAAACCCTAATTTAATAGTGGACGACCATCCATTACCCACAGTTGATGAGCTGTTTGCGTCAACGGCTGGTGGAACTATCTTTTCAAAAATAGATTTACAACAAGCTTATTTACAACTACAAGTAAGGGAGGAAGACCGACACATATTGACACTAAATACACATCGAGGACTATTCAGACCTACAAGACTAATGTACGGAGCAGCTTCTGCGCCAGCTATCTGGCAACGTGAATTTGAGAATATCTTACAAGGTATAGAAGGAGTTTCAGTTTTTCTTGATGATATTAGAGTTTCAGGTAAAGACGAGGTAGAACATTTACACAGACTAGAATTAGTATTTCGGAGATTACACGAGTACAATATTAAAGTTAATTTACAGAAAAGCGAGTTTTTTACAGATAAGATTGAATACTGCGGGTACATTATAGATCGTTACGGAATACATAAGGATAAAAAGAAAATAGACGCGATAGAGCTTATGCCAGTTCCTAAAGACGTACCGGAAGTTAGAGCATTTATAGGATTTGTAACTTATTACAGTCGATTTATTAAAAATCTTAGTTTAATTCTATATCCATTGAACAAATTACTACATAAAAACAGTAAATTTTGTTGAACGCAGGAATGTGATATTGCTTTTCGTAATGCAAAGAAAGCTTTTCAAAGTAATGAAGTTTTAGCTTATTATGATCCTAAGTTACCATTAGTTTTAGCTACGGACGCCAGTCTTTATGGAGTAGGGGCAGTTCTTTCCCACATATATCCAGACGGAACAGAAAGAGCGATACAGTACGCTTCATGCACTTTAACTGATACACAGAAAAAATATGCTCAAATCGACAAGGAAGCCTACAGTATAATTTTCGGAATAAAAAAATTCCATCAATACTTGTACGGGAATAAGTTTACACTTTACACTGATCACCGTCCGTTGGTACATATTTTTGCAGCATCAAAAAGCCTACCAATATACAGTGCAATGCGCATGCAGCACTATGCATTATTTTTACGTGGTTTTAACTACACGATTACAAATACAAAAATACAAAATTACATAGTGATGCAGATGGTCTGTCACGATTACCGAATCCAAAAGTAGAGCGATGTCGTCGATGCATATCAAATTGATACTATTCAATCCTTACCGGTTACATTCGAAGAGTTAGTTTTAGCTACAAGGAAAGATACATATTTACAACAAATAGCGGAAGCATTACAAAGCCGTAGAAGAATAGATAAAGAGTACAGATCACGCAATAACGAAGTAGAATACAGTTTACAACAAGGAGTTATTTTACGCGGACATCGATTAGTAATACCTAAAGTATTACAAAAGAAAATATTAAATGAATTACATAGTGTACATTTCGGTATCGTTAAAATGAAGATGTTAGCACGTAGCTATGTATGGTGGTCGGGTATAGATAGCGACATCGAACAAATTACTAAGAATTGCGCTGAATGTAATGCAAATAGGAATAACCCACCGAAAATTAAACATATTT
Source organism: Leptothorax acervorum (assembly GCA_035220615.1). NCBI lineage: Eukaryota > Metazoa > Arthropoda > Insecta > Hymenoptera > Formicidae > Leptothorax > Leptothorax acervorum. Next base: position 142,507 of record JASTWQ010000321.1, on the reverse strand, counting down.
GGGAACCTGCGACTTTTCCTTTCGAGCGAGTACATATTGATTTTGCGGGGCCATTCATGAATCATAATTTTCTAATATTAGTAGACGCGTTTTCCAAATGGCCGGAAGTACACATTGTAAATAATATTACAGCGGACACTACAATAAAGAAATGTCGAGAGATTTTTTGAAGGTTTGGACTTCCAGTACAAATAATATCGGATAATGGACGTACTTTTGTATCAGCAGAGTTTCAAAATTTCTTACAACAAAATGGCATTAAACATAAGGTAACAGCACCTTACAATCCAGCCACAAATGGACAAGCGGAACGCTTCGTACAAACCATTAAAAAATCTCTTTTAAATCTTAACACACATAAGATAGGATTAGAAGTAGCGTTACAACGTATACTTATGCAATACCGTATTACACCGCACTGTACAACAGGTATTTCACCCGCCGAACAAATGTTTAACCGAAAAATAAGATGTGCGTTAGATATAATGAAGCCTACAAACAGTAATGAGACAATACATACGTCTTACAACAAACAGTACAGGGAGTTTCAAGAGGGAGAGAGAGTTAGCTGCCGAAATTACCAGTCAGGAGATAAATGGTTTTTCGGAAAAATTAAGAAACGCGTAGGAAAATTACATTATATGATACTTTTGGATGATGGCCGAATTTGGAGACGTCATATAAATCAGATACGACTGATTGGAGAACAGACCCCACCACGCATTGTTAATAGCGATGAAAATAGATACGTAAGTTATAACGTAGATGAGCAAAATAGAGTAGAGCCTCAAAGACAGCACAAGTGGTAGAAAACCAAAGACCTATTAACCCACCGGAAATACGCAGATCGCAAAGAACTAGGGCACCTACTAACAGATACGGAAATTACGTAACACACAAAAGATAAAGTTTCTTTTTTTTATTTTGCGTCAATTAGTACTTTATTTTCTTTTCGTTAAGAAAGAGGGGTGTTATGGATAGATTTATATTACGCGCGTATTTAGATGCGCGCATTCGGTGAAGTGAACCGTGGAGCGACCGATGCGTTTTTGTCACCGTCTTCTTCCGCTCACGCAGAGCGGGCATGGCGTAGGTCCTGAGTGGACGTAATACAGGAGCGAAACCGACTTACCTTTTGTTAACCGCATTTAATAAAGTAAGCTATATATATATATATCCACGTTGGAGAGTCGTGTGTGCATATCCTTCCAAGCTCTCATACATAACAGAGATAAAAGAAAACTGTACAGCGTGTGCGAAAATGGAAAAGGATGCGAACCAAAGGAAAATAAATTAATAATTGTTACTCGCACCTGCGCACGCTGTCTGAGATAACACCCGACGGACTCATTCGGGCTTGACGTTCCGCGGGCGGACTTGGAGTTTCGCCCCGAGTAGCGTCTCGATGCCGGTAATCGTCGGTCGGGCCCGGGAAGTCGACACGTCGGTCAGGTCTGGTTTATCCTGACTGCCTTCGGTCGGCGGCTCCGCTGGCTGCGTCACCGATGCAGCTTCCGGCTGCAAGGTCATGGTGTAAATATACAGGGTGTATCAAGACGATACAGAGCGGTACGACGGGTCGCGCGTCTGCCGGCGTCAGGGGCACGCTGCGTAGTCGTTAATTATGTAAGCTGACATTACCGACTTATCGAGTAGGGCGCGCGCTTTTCTCTCTTATAATTGTGAAAAAATATTGATAAAAATGTTAAGCACAAACATTCTTGTATTAAAAATATCTTTATTTTTGAAATGTTAAATATTCAAATGAGATTACATAGTGTTAGACAGAGATAACTTGCAAACATCAAGAATTTGTACAGTTATATCAAGAAAAATATATTCTCATTATTCAATAACAATTTTTTCTTAAGAGGAAAAAATATGGAATAAAAATATAATTCTCAAAATAATCATATTATACTCTTGAGATGACTATTATAATATTGAAATAAGAATATAATATTTTAGAATATTTTCATTCTTGCATATATACGAAACAATGATAATCTCGCTACGACATTATTTAATCTTCTTTAAAGAATTTGATAATCTTAAATTTGGCTGAAATATTATATTCTTATTTCAATATTATAATAGTCATATCAAGAGTGTAAAATAATTATTTTGATAATTATATTTTCTATTCGATATTTTTTCCTCTTAACTTAAGAAAAAATTATTATTGAATAATGAGAATATACTTTCCTTGACATAACTATACAAATTTTTCATGTAAGCAAGTTATCTCTGTCTAACACTATGTAATCTCATTTAAACATTTAATATTTGAAAAATAAAGATAGTTTTAATACAAGAATGGTCTTTTTTCAGTGTGCATAAGAAAGTATTTTATGTAAAGGTAAAGGAAATTGGAAAAAGAAGAAATAAAGGGAAAAGGGTCAGTAAAATAATGAACTGGTCTAAGGAGGGAACAGAAAGGTACAAGGAGAAAATGAAAGAGGAAAAGATAGAAGGTACGAGGTGCAACCCGTTTTTCCTCGGTCTCGCCCGCCGAGAAGGCGCGGCTGCAAATTAGCCACCGATAGTTAGGTAAAGAGGTAAGACAAAGGTATCCGCGAGGTAATCAGGCCGAAGATATCCGCGAGGTATTCAGATCGGCCAGGACTCACAGAGATAGTCGCGAGGTATTCCGATGGTCAATTCGCGAGGTATTCCAGTAGGTAATCTTGAGGTATTCGCGAGGTATTTCAGCAGGTAATCTCGAAGTATTCGCGAGGTATCCCAATCTCCACGATATTCGCGAAGTAACGCGAAAACTTGGGCGCCAGGTGCGAATACGCGCACCACGTTCCGTAAGCCTAACCTTGACGCGATCGCCCGGACACGCACGTCCACTCAGGGCGCGGGGCGAGTTTGATACTCTGAGGAAAGGGAGAGGCGGCGCAACGCAATCAACACACTCAAATAAGGTATAACAAATGAAAGTATATTTACGGAAAGAAATAGAATGTTGGTGAGGTAATAACAAAGAAGATAATAGAATGATAGACTCGCAAAATAGACTCGCAATCACGACTCATTCATACACCGCACCCGAACTATATTCGCGATTCCTTTAAGACTCGAAAGACCGATTCGCAATCTACTCGAATTCGCAACTCTGGCGAGACTCGAAAGACCGATTCGCAATCCGCTCTAAACCCGAAATTCCAACGCTCGCGAGACTCTACACGCGCTCGTTTTCACGGCGGCCGCACGATATTCCTCGGCCGCCTGCGACGCAACAACCGTAAACCCGAACTTCCCCCGACACGTTTTACGACGTTCGCGAGACGCACTTTATTCCGAATCCGCGAAACAACACTAATACCGCGACACTCTCTTTCCCGATTCGCGAAACAATAACCACCGCGATTCCGCGATCTCGAGGAAATCTCCGACGCAACGGTCTCACTCTATCGGGCGCACCCGACACGCGCGATACGCCCGACGCAACCGTGCACGGAAGATTTCCCACGCACACACACACACACCCGCGACTGTCGGCCGCACTGGTCCCCGGGGAGGACTTTCCCACGAACTCGAGATGTGTGCGCCCCCGGCCGGCCTCCTTTGTCTGCGTCTCGAGATAATAGGTACTCTAGGTACCGACCAACTTCCTGGCACGAGGCGGTAACAAGGTAAATAAACGTGCGCAGGTAACTTGAAGGTAGTTAAGGTAAGGCGGAGGCCGGGGTCGCACACGGAACGCGACGAGATACCGGGGTGGTAGCCTTACATGCTCTGCTGCGCTGCACAGGACGGCTGCTCGATCGGGGTGGACTCGCACGGTTCTCTCAGGATGCTGCCCCGTCTCCAGCTAGCACGACAGTGCCGAGTCGTTCGCCGGTTCGGACCGCGTTGGGTCCCCGCGCATGCGCGGCCGCCCGCGGCCGCTCAGCTCCGCCGATCCGCTCCTCGCGCTGCTCTCGCCGCTCACGACGTCCCACGTGACGTCTGCCGCTCATCCGCGGGACTTTCAACTGGGGTACTCATCGCCAGGTTTCAGGGGCGGTACCGGTCGGGACTCTCCGAGTTTAACACAGGTGCGCCAGGCTGGCCAGGCCTTGGCCACTGACCGGTGCAGTCTCAGTCCCCGGCTGCGGCGTACAGGGGCCGCACATTCGCTCCGCGGTAGCGATGCTGCGGCCTTCCTTCGGCGCGTGGCGGCGCGCCCTTAGCTTCCTTGTTGCGGCGGGTTTGGGGGCCTCGCCGCTCCTTGCGGGACCGCGGGACGGCCCGGTGGCGGGTCCGGACGTGACTCGGTTGTCGGCGTGCTGCTCCGCTCGGTCCCCGCCGACGCGTGGTTTCTCCCTCGTCGCGACACGTGGTCGTTACATTGGGCGGCTGGCTACCCACCCCGCGACACTCGCCGCGCTCCTCCTGTAACTAACTTACGCCTCGCAAAAATATGATTACCCTAAACGCGCCTCCTCGACTCGGGTCGAGACAGCATCCCCGGCTTTCCCCTCGGCCGACCCGTCCGGGCGGTGGACGTGACTATGTCACGTCACAGAGGATAGAAGAAATAATGGAGGGAATAAAAAATGCAGTGAAACGAGCTGCAAAATGGAAGGAAATAAGAGAAGATCAGAGATTAAAGAGAAAAAACGGATGGTGGGATGAAGAGTGCATTAGACTAAAAAAGGAAGCAAGAGGCAGGCTAATTAAATGGAGGAATGGAGAAGGTGATAAGATGGGGTACATCGTGAAGAAAAAAGAATATGAGAATAAAATAAAAGAGAAGAAAGAGAATGAAAGAGAGAGATTAATGAAAGAAGCGAGAGAAGCAACTAGCAAAAAGGAGGTATAGAGTTTTATAAATAGAGAAAGAAAAAGTAGAGAAAAGAGGTATATGAAGAAATAACAAAAGACTAGTGGAACAGGTATTTTATGGAGCTATTAGAAGGTGTAAAAATGAAGCCAAATGTAAAAGACAGGAAAGAAGAGGAAAGAATTGGGAACAAAAAGGAGCAAGAAGAGAGGAAGTGGAAGAAGTAATTAAGGAAATGAAAGAAAAGAAAGCGGCAGGTACGGATGGATTGCCAAACGAGGTATGTGTACATGGAGGCGAGAGATTAAAAAAGAAAATATGGGAGGTGTGTGATACAGCGTGGAGGACAGGGAAAGTAGCAGAAAATTGGAAAGAAGGTATAATAGTACCAATAGTAAAGAAAGGAGAAGGGAAAGAAGCGCAAGACTACAGAGGGGTGACGTTAATGAATACAAGTTATAAAATATACGCTGCAATTCTGGCTAAAAGGCTAGAGAAGGAGGTGGATGAAAGGAGAGTATTACCAGAAACGCAGACAGGATTCAGGAAAGGAAAAGGAACAATGGAGAATATATACGCGCTGAACTATGTGATTGGAAGAGCTGTGAGCAAAAAGAAAAGGGAAACTGGTGGCAGCGTTCATAGACCTGAAAGCAGCATTTGACTCCGTGGACAGAGAAAAAATATGGGAAGTAATGAAAAGAGAAGGATATAGTGAACAACTGAGAACAAGGGTAGAAGACTTGTATGAGGAGACAAGATGTGTGGTAAGGATAAAGGGAGAAGAAGGACCCTGCTTCTGGACGGTCAAAGGAGTTAGGCAGGGATGTCCGCTGAGTGCTATGCTATTCATACTTCTGTTGGCGGACATAGAGGAAACAATGAAGAAGGGGCAAGACGGAGGTGTAGTAGTAGGGAAAATAAAATTTTGGACTTGAGCATATGCGGATGACATAGTAGCTATAGCAGAGGATGAGGAGGAGATGAAGAGAATGGTGGAAAGTTTAGAGAAATACTTTGACAGAAAGAAGCTAAGAGTGAACGTAGGGAAAACAAAGGTAATGAGATCTAGGAAGGGGGGGGGGGGCAAAATGAAAAAAATGGAGTGGAAATGGAAAGGAGAAGATATAGAGGAGGTGAAGGAATTCTGTTACCTAGGTTACACGTTCCAAAAGAGCGAAGGGCAGGAGGCGCATATAAAAAAAGAGTAAGGAAAGCTGCTATAGCAATGAGACAGGTCTGGGGAATAGGAAAAAGAATATTCGGAGGTGATTGGATAAGAAGGATAAAGCTATTCGACTCGTTGGCAGCAAGCATAGCCTTGTATGGAGCAAAGATATGGGGATGGAAAGAGAGAGAGAAAATAGAAAGAATGAATGAAAAGTATATAAGGTGGACACTGAGCTTAGACTGGAGTACACCCGGATATATGGTAAGAAAGGAGACCAAAAGAGACAAGATAAAAATAAGTGCTGGTAAAAGGGCGATGAAATACGAAGAAAAATTGGAGAGAGGAGAAGGAAATAAAATTGCAAGAGCGTGCTGGAAGGAGGTAAGAGAGAGTGTTAGGAAGGAAAAATCAAAATGGGAAGAGGAGAGAAGGAGTTTCTATGAGCGAAGAGGATATGCAGTCGAGGAGATAGAAAGGAAAAGAGGAGAGGGGTGGAGCAGCATAGAGGAGTTAACAAGAAGAGACAAAGACATGGATTCAAGAGAGAGACGAAAGGATAAGAGAGTCAAGGTACAATAGGTGGTATAAAGAAGTAGCCGAGAACAGGAGACCAGAATACCTAGAGAGAAAAGGGAAAGAAAAGTCCGTGATAAGGATAGCGAGATTTAGATTAGGAAATGAGATGAGAAGTGGAAGATATTGGGAGCCAATAGAAAAAAGATGTTGCAGAATATGTGGCGCAGAGGCGGAGTCGTGGGAGCATGTATTAGAGTGGTGCACAAAAACAGAGGAGGAAGGAAATTCAAAAGGAATTAGCGAGAGAATTAAAAAAATTCTAGATAACAAGGGTGAGGGGGAGAGATGGATGGCGGACCTGGAAAGAAGGAGAGTGCAGGCGAACACAGCGGTGAGTTAAGCAGAGAGAAGAAAGAGTAATTAAATGACTTTTGTTTACAGATATCGTAAGGGGAAAGAGAAGAGAAAAGCGATGGATGAAATGATGGAGTGTAAAGCGACAATAATAATAGATAAAGAGGCGATAGAGATGATAGTGGAGGAGCACACATCAAAAATGATGAAGGAGACCAAGAAGGACAATAAAAAAGGGATGAGGAGATTAAAGAACTGAAAAAGGAAGTAGAGAAGTTAAAAAGAAAGGTGTACAGAATGGAGCAAACTACGGGTAAAAGGAAGAGGGATGACAGTGAGGAGAGAAAGGAGAAGAGTTTTAGGAAAAAATGGTGGTCCGAGGAGTATGAAGGAAACGATGATGAAAAGAGAAGAAAGAATCTAATACTCGAGAAGGAGAGATGGGGAGGAAACGACTCGAACTGGTGTAAGGTGAAGGATTTATTTGCAGAGGGGCTAAAGGTAAGGGTGGACGTGAGAGAGGTAAACATGATAGGGCAGAGAGGAGATTGGGTGACGATACTGGTAAAGATGAGAAGTGAGGAGGACAAATGGAAGGTACTGGAAGCAAGGAAAAAAGAGGGAAACAGATTGAGGGTAAAGATAGACGAGGATAAGTCAGTCGAGACGAGGGTAAAAGAAAGAGAGGAGAAAGAAAGGAGAGAAGAGGAAAGCGGGAGGCCGAGCAGGTCAGCGGAAGACGAGATCGCGAAAAGGATGGAGGAAAAACTTTTGATAGACACGGACGAGGATGAAACCGACAGAAAGAAGAGAGAATAAGAAGGGTAAAATGGTTTTGTGTTTGTCTCTTCTGTCTTGCTTTGTTTTATGTGTGTAGATCATTAAGAATGGAAGGAAGGAAAAACAGGAGGCAGTGGAGTGACAGACGGAGAGAGGAAGGAAGAGAGAGAAGAGTAAAGAGGAGTGATGGAGAGAAAATGGACTCGAGGAAAGGAAAGCCAAAGCGAAAAGGGAGGAAGGATGTCAGAGAAGAGGGCCAGAGGGAAATTATTGGGAAGGGCAGGGTGTGTACCAATGTGTAAGGTCGCCCAAAGGCCAGGTTTTTTGGAGATGAAATATATAGCGTGTAAAGGTTTGGGTACGTTCCTCAAAAACGCTTTGTAAAACCGAAAGGAAAGCAATAAACTATTGAATTGAAGAAGGTATTTTATTTAAAAATTTGTTTCATATCTATATGTAAATAATTATTGTTGAGGAAATATATTTGAATACCTTTATTCAGGCAACACTTTATTATACACGTGTCGTACGAACGCAGCTCTCAGCCTGACGAGCGGAAAGAGAGTGAGAGCCGAAAAACGGAAGCGGTAGTGGGAGTTACAGTAATAGTCTTCTAAATTGACACACGATGTCGCGCGCTGATCGATGTGGATTTACGATCGGCAGTTCCCGCTACCCTCCTATTCCATCGCACACTGACGTGCCTCGGTAATACAGATTGCACATTAAAAGGCGTAATATCTTAACAATTATTTATTAATTTTTTAGAATGTATTTATTTTACAGGACATGTTCTACATGTCCATTGTTCTCCAAACAAAATGCGACTCTCCGCATAAAATTTTGTCGCACTCTACTTAATGTGACAGGTGTAATATCGCGACTTGCTACCCGTATTTTTGCAATTAACTCGTTGCAATTCGTGGGTAATGTCTTATATACCTGATAGCGTATAAAAATAAGTATAAAATATTTATATAATACTTTTAGAAAATAAATAGAAATAAATATTTATGAATATTTATCATAAATATTGTGTGCTGTTTGGGTATCCACCTGTTTGTAAATCAATGATTTAAAATCGTACGGGCGAGAGCGTTAGTATAGGCTGGATGGCCGTCTTGTTGGAAGATGTTAGGGAGGATGTGTAATGGAACATCTTCCAACAAATTGGGCAGTGTTTCCTCCAGAAACTCAGAATATACTTCTGCCTTGACATTCACCTTTTCAGGGAAATACAATCATATCGTCCACAATCCTCATCCAAACGTTGATATGAAATCTATCCTGGATGTGCGTTTCTTTTCTGCAATGGGGATTCTCTTCCGCGTAATGATGTTCATTTTGGCGATTAATCCTGCCGTCATGCGTCACTGCGGAAAATGCACTCGTTTATCTTAAGAACGTCGGACCACAGACGGACAAAAGACTATCGGCGTCTGGTCCGACGTTCTTTTCCTTGCGTGAAGCAACGCGAGGATTGAAAACGCGGTGAACGATGGAGCGTCCTCGTTATACTAACAAAGACTTGGCCAATATGTTATTAATCTACGGGGAATGTCGTAAAAATGGAAGGCAGGCCGCAATTTTGTACGCTGAGCGCTTTCCTGAAAAGCGGCACCCGGCACACGGGTTTTTCCATACGATATTAACTCGCCTTGTCCAGCATGGCACGTTACACGCGTCAACACGCGCACGAAATATTCATCATCGCCCGGAAGAAACTATCAATCAAGTGAGAGAAGCAATTACAGAAAATCCGCACACCAGCACGAGAAGTATCGGTTATGATGTCGGTATGGACCATAACAAGGTGCATAGAATTATTAAGAAAGATTTAAGAATGCATCCTTACAAGAGACACACAACTCAAATGTTGCTCCCCCAAGATTTGCCCCGTCGAGAAAGTTTTTGTGATTGGGTCTCAGAACAGGTAAATTATATAGTTTAATAATGCATTAGCTATATTTTGAGCTTTTAAAAGCTAAAAATAGCATAAAATGTACATACGAAATCGTGGCAAATAACTTTCGTTTATCGAATATTTCTCGTTGACGCGTTTTTATATCGTGCTAATCATATCACCGTTTCTTCTGAAGTCTGCGCGATAAAATGTCAACCTAAGTAATAAACAGAAAACTAATAATAATTTCTAAAAAATTGCAAAAAAGGCATGAAAGGCATGAAAAAAATACATATTGTACATTATTGTACCTTTATATCATACAGATTGACGATATTGATGATATTGAGAATGACTACTTTCTGCGGAGTATATTATGGACAGACGAGACAGACGAGTGCACTTTCCGCAGTGACGGCAGGATTAATCGCCACAATGAACACCATTACGCGGAAGAGAACCCCCATTGCATAAAAGAAACGCACGTCCAGGGAAGATTTCACGTCAACGTTTGGATGGGGATTGTGGACAAAACGATTATCGAACCGTACTTTTTCCCTGAAAATGTAAATTTCACGGCAAAAGTATATTCCGAGTTTCTGGAGGAAACACTGCCCGGTTTGTTGGAAGATGTTCTATTACACATCCGCCCAAACATCATCTTCTAACAAGACGGCCATCCAGCCCATACTTCCGTTCTCGCCCGTACGATTTTGAATCGTCGATTTACAAACAGGTGGATAGGCATTCACAGTGATCTGCACGAGTGGCCACCGCGATCACCTGATCTCACGCCTATGGACTTCTTTGCATGGGGTTTTATACGCGATCAGGTATATAAGACATTACCCACGAATCGCAACGAGTTAATTGCAAAAATACGGGTAGCAAGTCGCGATATTACACCTGTCACATTAAGTAGAGTGCGACAAAATTTTATGCGGAGAGTCGCATTGTGTTTGGAGAACAATGGTGGACAAGTGGAACATGTCCTGTAAAATAAATACATTCTAAGAAATTAATAAATAATTATTTACATCACCCAAAAAAAGTATTATGTTGTTTAGCGGCTCCCGCTTGATTCTAGAGGATTTTCCTCTGACATATGGTCTCAAGAATATATATTAAAATCTAGAGGAATATCCTCTAACCATGAGACACTAGACTTAAGATTGCAATCCTCTTAATGCTAGAGGAATCTTCTCTTCTTATAAAATTAAAATTCAAATAAAAACAATAATATGCCGTGTGCGTTTAGCCGCGCGCCCGCCCGAAATAACCGCTTTCTCAGGCGGTCACCCATCCAAGTAGCAACTACGCACGATGTTGTTTGACTTTGATGATTGAATGGGCTATCGGTGATCCTCTGGCTCCAATGCTTCCTTCTTTATTACACAAAGAAAATACAGCATCATATTTTTCGCAATATGTGACAAAGTTTATTCGACTAAATACAGGGTAACCAGTGTCTTTGTGGAACATTACAGCTACACACATTCCTAATTAGCACTTCAATGTGCACACAATTTCACACACAGCTCGTCGGGTTAAGTTTCTCAGGTTAGATCGTTAGTACGGGAATTTTGTAACTCCTTATGCAGTTATCGTTATGTTGTCGTTGCGCAAGTATACTATATGGTAAAAAAGCTGCGCAATGACAATATAATCATAATTAACGATACTGCATAACGAGTTACAGAATTCCCGTAGAGGCGTCACACGTCACGCCAAACGCGCGTGCCGCTAGTATCTTGCATATCCTCTTATTTCAGGAGGCATTCGAATTACTTTAGTAGAATTTTCTATAGAGGAATTTGCTCTTGATTATAGTTCACGAATCTCTTATATAAAGGAATCGTCTTAATTAAAGAAAAATATGTTTCATGTAAAATTTTTTGCTTAGAGGAAATGCTTAGAGGGACTCCGAAACTATAAAAGATAGAAAAGTTTTCAAAAATGTAAATTAAATGGCTTCAAAAGTACTTTGAAATAATAACAAAATATTTTTTTTATTTTTTATTTTTTTTTATTTTTTAAAATACCCCCGCCACCAATACATTTTTTTCAAAATTTTAAAATTTTTTTATCACCAAGTAAGAGGTTGTTTCTTTACGAATTCAACCATGTATGAGAAAGTTATGTTACGATAAACCATTTTTGAGAAATAATTATAAACGCCTCTGTACACACTTTGTGTCCGCCTATGCGCTCGATTCTTCATGCAACGCGTTCTGTTTGCATCTTCGCGTACTTACACCTAATAGAAGATGACTAATACATTTGGAAAACATTCTACGTAATCATGGAAGTTTTTATCGTGTTCTAGAGTCTAGACATAACAATTGAATCATAGATTGTAAATAATGTAAATCAAATAATGCGCGACGCACATCAAATTTGTATGTTTCTAATTTGAGACATCACAAGGTGACTTATATATCGAAGTAATAATAAGTATTATATATTATTATATCGAATTATACAATATTCATACATATTAGTCGCCTAGCTTTTGTTGTGAGCGCACAACGTATATAATCAGTAAATACAGTACCTAGCAACAGCCGTTATTTATAAGAAATCCGACTCTCGCTACTAAAATGAGTTGAATCTGCACTTTATCCAAAAACCTGACGATTGCATTGGACGACCGATCGTCCGATGCAAACCGACACCGGAACCAAGAGCGCAAACTCCGGGACGACCCAAAAGCGCTGATATGAAGGACAACTCAAAGCGCTGACAACGAGAAGTCAAAGCTAACTCGGGAGCCTCGTTGGGGTAATGGTATAAAAGCTGTCGCTTTGCGAGCGCTAGCTTAATACGTGACATTTATTGTGTATTAATCGCTGCGTGTGATTTTGTAGGTATGTATTAATATTCTGGAAAAAAATGTTTATTAATGTTTTACTTCTCTTACAATTTAACTTTTATAGTATTTTTTAAGTTAATTATGACAAAGGTTCTTATTTGTTGTATTTTTCTCACAGTATTATCAAGAAACGTTTCGTCGCAACTACTTTTGTGGAAGAAACATTAAACACAGACGTTTATACATTGCGTAAAATTATTTGTCTTTATTCTTCCAAATTTCTCAAGAAAAAAATATTTTAAAAGAAGGTATTATATATGCTTGTTCTTTAAAGTGTAAAAAAATTGTTAATGCCAGAAATATTATAATGTAAATACAATGAGCATATAATAAAACGTTACCATTCTTTATGCATGATCACTAATTATATGTTAAACATATATCTGTATATATTATTTATTATTTATAATTTTTAAGGTAAAATGCAGTTTAATCCAAGAAACGTTATAATACTGCTGTATACTGCCGCTACTTTTAATTTGCTACAAACTCCTTTCACAAATAAAGAAATCGAAGTAAAAGATAAAATAGAAAATATGTTACAACAAATGTATAAGGACAAATATGAAATAGAAGAAGAAGATTCTGTTGATTTTCTAAATTCCTTTGATGTACCAGAATCACAACTAATAACAGAAGAAGAAGAAAATGAGGAAAAAGAAGCATCATATTATGTGAAGGAAATGACATGTGTAAATGATGAAATCCCACTCAAATACAAACAAAGTGCAGTAGACTTTTGGAAATCTGCTGATTCAATTGAAAGAAGATCTTTTGAGACCGTGAAACATAGATTTCGGAAAGTTACATCGCTACGCCAATTACGAAGATGGGAAGAACAAGTGAACAAAGGTGGAACTAAATATCAGAAGCTGAAAGAAATTTCATTATATACATTAGATAAATTCCAAGAAGGTGTTGAGAAAAGAGTAATTATTCACGATGTTGATATTGCTCGATGGGCCCTCAAAGCGCAACAGGAGATTAATGCACCATTTGCAGCATCAAAAGAATGGGTAAGAAGATTTAAGAATGCACATAATATTGTTTCCCGTAAAATCACAAAATTTATTACAAAAAAGATTATACAATCAAAAGAAACTCTGGAAATAGAAAGCAATAGGTTTATCGAAAATGTTAAATATTATATAACGCGTTATGGAATGGAAAATATATATAATTCAGACCAAAGTGGATTTCAATTAGAACTTCATATTGGTCGTTCTTTAGCAATTCAAGGTACAAAAAAAATTGAGGTCACAGCACAATCGATATCGGCAACTACACATAGTTACACTATACAACCAACAATTTCAGACGATGGTCGATTATTATCACCTCTTTTTATTGTTTTAGAAGAACCCACTGGGTCATTCGGTCCGAGAGTACAGGAAACAATGTTTCGAGAAAACAATATTTTTTTTTTGGCCTCCAAGTCTGGAAAATTAACTTCACACTATTTTGAGATTTGGTTAAGAGAAGTTTATTTTCCAAACGTTGGTCCTAAATCAGTTTTATTATTAGATTCTTGGACTGGACATTGCCCAAATGTAATTGAAAGAAATAAACCAGAATCTGCTGCAGATTCTATTTTTCTAACTATACCAGCAGGGACAACTGTTCAAAGACAACCGTTAGATGTGTATGGTTTTCGCATGTGGAAGAATTTTGTAAAACATTTTTCGGATATTGTCATGCTTCTAGATTTAGAAGTCAATCTTCATTCACGAGACGCTATATTAAAATTACAATCATTAACTCATTTTCAATTTTTATCGCCGAGATTTAGAGATTTATTTAAATATGCATGGCATAAAAGTGGTTATATAGAACATAGACCAGCGCACTTTGAAACCCCAGTCGATTTTTGTTTTAAAAAAAGTTTCAAACCAACGTTCGATATTTGCGGCGGCATTGCTATAATTACTTGCGCATGGTGTAAGAAATCTCTTTGTATACAACACTTTTTTCACGACCATCACATGTGTTATAATTATAATTTGAAACCATAAATATTATATTTACATTTATTATTTGTAAAACTTTATTTATGTAACTTTACTGTATTATTATGTTGTTAAACAATTATACATTGTAACACAATTATATTGTTATACACAACTTCTTTTATTTATATAATTAATAAAGAGCACAAATAGAATATTTATATAATGATTCACTGTCAGTAAATAAATATATTTATATTGTTACGCTCGCCGGGCGTTAGCCACTCACTCTCGCTCTTTCACACTCACTCGCGACGCGCACTCCGGCACTCGCTTAATAAACAAGGCTCGTTTCGTATAAAAGGAACTCGTTTAATTAGGATTCGTAATATACAGAGCTCGGGTGAACACGTCCGAACGTGACGGAAACCCAGAGCGAAATTGATAATCAATACACGTAAACAACAACGCCGTCGTCAAGGACGATTCGCAACTTCTAATACGGCCGACCCGCGTGAGCGCACGGCACGGGCGTACAGCACGGGTGTAACACTACCCCCCCTCTTCCAAGATTGTCGCCCCGACAATCCGGGAGGGTAGTTTCTCGCGGTTTCAGCTCCTTTTCCGTGAGCTCCAGGGCACCGGATGCTTGTTCTCCTCGAGCTGCTGCCCAGAGTTACCGAACTCCATCCTTTCTTGGTCCCCGGTAGCCGCACAACAATCCCAAGAACCTCTTCGGGAGAGAGCTGGCCAGGCTCCCCCCCCCCCCTCCGACGGTCTCAGGACGTCCACGTAGCTCCGCTTTCCCGGTGTAGTCACCTCCGCCGCCGGCCTCCCACGTCGTCGTTCCGCCAAATCTTCGGACAAGGGGGGGGGGGGGGGAAACTTGTGTGGACCCAACGCCTTTACAGGCTCCCCAAGTCCCTGCCCCAGCATTTGCTCAACGTCCCACGGGAAAACCACAGCTCAAAAACCGTGGGCGAGGCAGTCTCCTTTCAACAAAGAACTTGCTCCCGAAGAAGTCTTCGGCCGTTGTTCTGCCACGGTATCCCACGTTTCCTCAAGGATCACCGCCTTCCTCGGACTCCGTTCCACTAAGCAAAAACGAAAAAAACACAACAGAAACCAAAAACATTTGAACAATAAAATACGGTTACAACACTTTACATATTAAATTAAACACTTCGCACATTGTCTCATAACTCTTTATTAAACACGCATTACAATACAAGTAGCGCTACCGATTTCTCTTTCTACGAACTTCGACCTATGCTGCACAATTTCTTTTCTGAAAAGACTGCTAACCTATCTGAATGAATCACTTTGCTTCTATGTCGGGGTGATTTCCGTATACAATAAACAACATCGCTAAGTTTCTTAATCACCAAATAAGGACCCTCCCAATTACTCTGCAGTTTTGGAGCCCTATCTCTCACCCTCCGAGGATTAAAAAGCCAGACTCTCTGCCCCTCCTGAAAAAGAATTCGACGAACTCCACGATCGTATCGTGCTTTCATTCGAGAAGATTTCAAATCCAATTGTCCCCGTACACCAGAATGTATCTCCTCTAATTTGTCCTTTAAATTTCTAACGAAACTTCCGACCAATGGCACCTCTCCATGAAGTTTAGAAGGATTTCCTCGTAATAAATCTGATGGTAATCTAAGATCTCGTGCGAAATATAATTCTGCGGGGGTGATTCCAGTTGTTTCATGCTTCGAGGATCTATATGCCAGGAGGAACATAGGGACCCACCGATCCCAATCTTTTTGGTTTTCAGAGACGTACTTCGCTAAATAATTTGTTATGGTCTGATGTTGGCGTTCGACTTGTCCATCAGATTGAGGATGCAAGGCAGTTGTTCTTGTTTTCCTTATCCCAAGAAGCCCCATCAATTCTGAGAAAAGTCTCGACTCAAAGTTTCTTCCCTGGTCAGTATGAACCTCAGTGGGCACCCCGTGCCTGGAAACAAACTGATTAACAAAAACTTCCGCAACCGTTTTCGCTCTTATGTTTTTTAAAGGAAAAGCTTCCACCCATTTCGTAAAACAGTCCACTAGGACAAGAAGAAACTTATTACCAAGTTTAGTCCTAGGAAGAGGACCGAGGATATCCATCTGAACCCTCTCCAAAGGTGCCCTCACATTATAAATTTGCAGGGGAGATTTCCCCTTACCTAACGGGCCCTTCCTGGCAATGCAGACTTTACACGTTCTACACCAATCTTCCACATCTTGCTTACAGGTTGCCCAGAAATACCGTTTCCGAATTTTCTCCAGAGTTTTGTTCACTCCGAAATGTCCTCCAGACGGTGAGTCATGTAACTCTTCTAAAATTCCTTTAACAAATTTCCTTGGAACGATGAGTTGGAGAAAACTAGACTTAAGGTTTGGAGCTTCCCATCTCTTATAAAGTACGCCCTCTTCCAGGACTAGGGCATCCCAATATGACCCATAAATCTGTGCGGAGATATCTTCCGAAGCCAACTCAGCTCGTGATGGGCGAACACCGGCCTCTTTTCCACGGAGTATAATCGAAATAATCGGATCTGCTCTCTGTTCAGAACGCCATTCTGACAGATCCTTTGCAGTTAATGTAATCCGAGCGACATGGCCTGCCCTCGTTACAGAGTTCTTTCTTTCCACTTTGGCACAATATTCACAGCCAGACGACTCACACGTACGCCTCGACAACCCGTCGGCATTCCCGTGAGACAGTCCTTTCCTGTAAGCAATTGTGAAATGAAACTGCTGAAGCGTCTCCAACCACCGAGCCAATTGTCCATCCAGATCCCTGAAAGACATAAGCCAACGCAAAGAAATGTGATCCGTACGGATCAAAAATTCACATCCTAATAGATAATGGCGAAAAAACTTTACAGAATCTACAATCGCTAAAAGTTCACGTCGAGTAATACAATAATTCCGCTCAGCTTTATTCAGCACGCGGCTAAAATACGCGATGACCCTCTCCTCCCCGTTTTGTTTTTGAGATAATACTGAGCCAATTCCAATATTGGAGGCATCAGTATCCAAAATGAACTCACCCTCCCCGTTCGGAAAAGAAAGCACTGGAGGAGAGGACAGTACCCGCTTTAACTCATCAAAAGAGTTCTGATGATCTTCGTTCCAGATAAACTTTATCTGGTTTCCCGTTAATTCATAAAGAGGCTTAGCAATCGAAGAAAATCCTTTTATAAATTTGCGATAATATGAGCAAAATCCGAGAAAACTCCGCAATAAAGTTTTTGTGTGAGGAACCGGCCATCCCTCCACGGCAGCAACCTACTCAGGATCCGTGGCAACTCCCTCTGCCGAAATTATATGCCCCAAATACTTTACTTTTTTTTTAAATAAGACACATTTTTTAGGATTGATCTTTAAATTCACTTTTTGCAACCGTGAAAACACTTTTTCTAAATTTTCCAGCATTTCCTTGAAAGTTTTTCCGAAAATTATTACATCATCTAAGTAAACTAAGCAAATTTCAAATAATAATCCTTGCAAAACTTTTTCCATGAGACGTTCAAAAGTTGCGGGGGCGTTACATAAACCAAAAGGCATCACCGTGAATTGCCAAAGTCCCCTGCCGAAAAAGAAAGCCGTTTTCCCCCTGTCTTCAGGGCGAATTTTTATTTGCCAATAACCACTTTTCAAGTCTAAAGTACAAAACCAAACGTTACCTGCTAGATGATCAAATATTACGTCAATTCTGGGGAGGGGATATGAATCTTTTTCCGTCAATGCGTTAACGATCCGATAGTCCACACAAAATCTTATTGTTCCATCCTTTTTGTGTCTTAATACCACAGGAGAAACCCAGGGACTATTTGATTCCTCGATCACACCGGATGCCTTCATTTCCTCGATAATTTTATCCACCTCCCCTCTTAACCTGAAAGGAATCCGACGAGGTACCTGCTTTTTGGGGAGAGAGTCTTGCATATTTATGACATGTTGAACAATATCACAATTTCCCGCAACAATATTCTCGGAAAATACTTCGGAAAATTTTTCAAGGAATTGAGCAAAGAGTTCTTTTTGTGAAGAGTCAAGTTCTTGGGAATTATTTCTAAAGAGTTCTTTCAAGGAGACCGGGACTCTGTCTGGTTCATTCTCAATTCGAGCTACTCGTATTTCTGAATTCATAGTCCCGAAAACAGAATCGAAAATTTCTTCTAAATTTACCATTTTCAGAAAATTCTCTCCCGAAAGACAGTCGTCACTTATATCAGCCACGAGAAAAGGAAACACAACCGAGTGACTGCCTATTTCAATTCTAGCTTCTATCTCAAACTTTATTACAACTTTTTCTCCAGTAGGATATCTCAGATTCAAATTCTTTATTTGGGACTTTTCTTTTCCTGCTTCTACGAATTTACTGCTTAATATGGAGACGTCAGAGCCCGTGTCAACCTTGAAAAAACATTCTTTCCCGTCAACTTTGCCCTTATAGCAAAAATGATTAAAATAAGGCTTAATTCTACTTTCATTCGAAATAATTTTATTACACACATTTGAAATAACGTTTTTATTGTAAAAATACGGGGTATTGATAACCCTCGCCAAACTCACCCCGCTGAGTTTGACTAAATCGCGTTTTCCCTTTGTTCGGGGCAACATCGGATCGGAAATGTCCGGACTTCCCGCACGTCCAACACTCTCCCCGGTTGGCGCCAAATTTGCTGCCATGCCCATTTCCTTTTTGGAAATTTCCCTTCCTGTCTGTCTTCTCCTCCTCTTTCCGTTCTTTGTCACCCTCTACCCCCCCCCCCTTCTCAATATTCGCACCCCCCTTCTGTCCTTCTCTCGCAGTGTTCTTAATAAATTTTTCGCGAGCGAACCCCTCACCCTGAATTATTTTTAATGCCTTAGCTCTCTCGACAGCCTGGCTCAGGGTAATAATCCCCTCCATCTGTAACGTCCGTCTGATAAAATGATCAGCGACAGCCGTTACGAACTGTGAACACGCGATCTTTTCACGAATCTCATGAGGGCACTCGGGGTATGCGAGGCGCGACAGCCGTTCTATATCGGAACCGAGAGCAGCAAGATCTTCCCCAAATCTCTGTCTACGGTTCGTGAGCGCGGAATAATAATTCTGCGTTAACCGCCCCTCACCGAAACGCAACTCGAGTTTTGATTTTAGTTCGGAAAAATTTAGACACTCGATATCCTGAACTGTCTCGAGAATCGTGCGCGCCTTGCCCCTCAGGCTCGAAGCCAGTGCGACGGTTTTCGTCGCGTCGTCCCAGAAATTCGCTCGGGCAATTAAATTGAACTGCGAAAAATACTCCTGTAGTGGGACTGTCCCGTCATAAGTGTCGGGCTTTAATTTATAGCCGAGCCCGACGCTCGCTCCTGTAGCGGCGTCACACGCGCGCGCGGTATAGATCCCAACTTCGTTCGCGCTCCTGGCACTCGAATAAATGTCGAGACCACTCTCAGCATTCGCTCCCGCGCCTCTCTCAACCCGACGCGTGACATTCTCGCTCGCGCCGCCCGCAATCGCTCCTCTCCCGGTCGGCCGCATGCCGCTCTCACTCGCGCTGCCCGCGTACGCGCCCCCCCCGCACGCGGCCCGCGCCCTCTCACCGTTCGCGCTTTCTACACTCGCGGACGCGCTTTCCTCACACGCGCGTACGACGTTCGCACTCGCGACGGCCGCAGCCGCGCGCCCCTCGCGTGTGTCCCGCGCTCCCGCGCCACCCACGGCCCGCGTTTCCGCATCCCCGGACGCGCTATTATTAAAGGGACTTAGCTGCGGTATGTCTCCGGAGTTCGTCCCACGGAGTCGTCGGAGTTCCTCCTCCTGACGGCGGATCGTCGCCGCATACTCCTCCTCCCTCCGGGCTTGCTCCACTCGAAGGAGTCGCACCTCCTGGATAACGGCCTGGAGCGTCTCCGTGAGCGTGGTCATCGCAGGCGCTTCGGAGCCATCGCGGTGAGGCGTCTCCAGCCGGAGCCTCTTCCTCGTAGCCATGTGGCTGTCCTTGAGCGTCGTTCTCGCTCGGGAATAGTCCGAGAGATCGTTGCAAATCCCGGACGAGCCCCCAAAATGTTACGCTCGCCGGGCGTTAGCCACTCACTCTCGCTCTTTCTCACTCACTCGCGACGCGCACTCCGGCACTCGCTCAATAAACAAGGCTCGTTTCGTATAAAAGGAACTCGTTTAATCAGGATTCGTAATATACAGAGCTCGGGTTAACACGTCCGAACGTGACGGAAACCCAGAGCGAAATTGATAATCAATACACGTAAACAACAACGCCGTCGTCAAGGACGATTCGCAACTTCTAATACGGCCGACCCGCGTGAGCGCACGGCACGGGCGTACAGCACGGGTGTAACAATATATATTTCTTTTCTTCCTTTCTTTGTCCTCCTCTTTCTCCTCCATGACTTGTGAACTATAATTGTATATTACATTAGATAATTTTCGTATATATATATTAGTTCTTTTATTCCATCATTTACACAAATGCTTAAAATCTAGTTACCTCTAGCTTGAAACACCTATTAATTTTCATTGGAGTATTCTTCCCCTCTGCCTAAACCTGTAGGCTGATTATCAATAGGCCAGTTATGAGAAAGACATCTCTCTGCCAAAACTTCTAGCCTGATTGCGAGTGTATAACGAATTGTAAGAGAAGTAAAAACATTAATAGACATTTAAAAAATATCAATACATACCTACAAAATTGCAGCGATTAATAGTACACGATATAATACACTGTCACGAATGGAACTAATGCAAAGTGACATTTTATATTCTATGCGACTATGTAAGTCATCTTGTGATGTCTTAAATTAAGAACATACACATTTGATATGCGTCGCGCATGATTTGATTTACATTATTTACAATCTATGATTCAGTTGTTATGTCTAGACTCTAGAACACGATAAAAACTTCCATGATTACGTAGAATGTTTTCCAAATGTATTAGTCATCTTCTATTAGGTGTAAGTACGCGAAGATGCAAACAGAACGCGTTGCATGAAGAATCGAGCGCATAAACGGACACGGATAAAGTGTGTACAGAAGCGTTTATAATTATTTCTAAAAAATGGTTTATCGTAACATAAATTTCTCATACATGGTTGAATTCGTAAAGAAACAACCTCTTATTTGGTGATAAAAAAATTTTAAAATTTTGAAAAAAATGTATTGGTGGCGGAGGTATGTTAAAAAATAAAAGAAATAAAAAAAATATTTTGTTATTATTTCAAAGTACTTTTAAAGCTATTTAATTTACATTTTTGAAAACTTTTCTATCTTTTATAGTTTCGGAGATATTCGGCCCGAAAGAGAAAAATCGATTTTTTCCGAAGGGGTGTTCACCCTCTAAACATGCGCATGGGCACGTATAAAAAAAGACGTATCGCTTATTTTTGTCTACACAACAACATATATAAAGCTCATCAAGATCAGAGTGGGACACCTTCGTGGGTTTCCTTGTTAGTTTATACCGATTTTAGAAAAGCCTTTGACACAGTTAATCATACTATTGAGTTAGAGTTTGATATTTTTATGTTCTATTATTATTAATATTTTTATGTTCATGTTGGTAGAGCTATGTACAATTAGAATGCATATTTTGTTTTTGTTTAAACTGCGCGCTTTACCGAGATGAGTGTACGCGCTTTACCGGAGATGGGTGTACGATGGAGAGCGCCCTCTTTCATTTCCGTTTATGTATCTTTCTGTTCTGTTCTGTACTCGCTAGAGACAAGTTGTGTCTAATAAATAGCTCTGCTGTAAGCGTTGATATACAACAGGTTATGGGCCCAGCACGCTTCCACTGCGCGTGAATATTGAAAGTGTTCAAAAGATGGCACGCGTGAGGGATATTCCTTGGCTGGCGACAGCGACGCGGCGAGCACAGCGGGCGCGGCGAGGGGCGCGCGGCCGATTGTGTTATGTTTTTGGGTTACCGGTTTGCGCTTAAGACAATGCGAAACTTGCAACGACGCGCTCGTCTACGCATTCGAGGATAGTCAGCCGTACCGAACGCACGCTTTGTCGGCCATTCGAATTCTTGTTTCGATAACGCGAATTGCGTACTGCGATCGACCGGAAGCTTATTACTGCGAATTGATATACTAAAGTGTCTTTAGTAGAAATTAACATTCCGCGAGGAGTGAATTTATTGTTACGTAAAGCTCGCGCCAACGAACAAAATAGCTAGTGATTTTATTGTGCGAAACTCAGCGTAGTGCCGGCGGGCTCGTGCCTCGCGACCGCGCTCACGGGCAGCACAGGACTTTAGCCGCAGTCGACGGCATATAGTGCGGGCGAGTCCCTTTCGTGCGACATTACAGACCGTGAGCAACACGGGTACATCAAGGCCCTCGAAACTACGCAGATCCTTGAAGGAAGTGAGCAGAGGAAACATCGCAAGGAACCCGGCTTTATCTACCGTGACATCCTTATCTGCGGTGACCTGCATCGACACCGTAACGCTAAGTACCCTGTGATATTTTTCCACCCGGCAATCCGGATAAGCCTGTGCCACGCAAAGCAGGCTCGTTCGAGCTAATCCGAGAGCCGGATTAATTTGACACGCGGATTGCGCAGTCATCATTTATTTGCTATAACCGGAAAGTACATCGGCGACAGTCGTCGTGTAACTTCGCGTTCGTCAGAATTTTCGAGTGATTGAGATCTACGGCGTCGTCATCTCATGCTTGGAATGCCTTGCGATACATTTATATCGAAAGATGACGAAGTTTATGTCGTGCTGCTTTACCCCAGTGTATATTCGTCTCATGATACGCTAAGTTTATTACAGCAATTTAATTACGCTACGATCCTCGCGTCGCGTTGAGGCGCGAAGCCGATCACGCGATTTTCTCCTTCGATAGCTCTTACTTTAGTTTTCTCGCGCTTCGATTTACGTACTATCTCTCTCTCTGATGGTCTGACGGCACACTATTCGCATTATCTCACGGCATTGTCCATTTCGTGTGTTTTTCCTTGCGCTAATTACTTCTTATTGTTAGATTTACTCATTCACTTTAGTTTACGCAATACTTGCGCTGTATATATCTTCAATTTAGTTTACATTGTGTTCTTACTTTTAGTAATATCATAACCGGAATTACGTGCTTCACACTAAGTTTCTCAGATCACACTTTCGGTTGGATTCTGCGTGACACTCACCACGTAAAAATATACTACCGCTTTGCGACTGACGAACCGCTACTACATGCGTCGTACCCTTTTATTATTCCTGTATGCTTTATTTCAATGCTTGAATGTTGTATCTATTTCATTCGTTACCTGTGTATTACTATTGCTATCTTCTGTGATGTCAACTGTACTATACTTTGTTATTTCAGGATTTATGAATGTTTATAAACCTTACTATATTTATGTGTGACAATTATATATTTATTTGAGCCTATCAGGGGGAGCTTTTTTCAACTGACTGAGATAACTGAATTCCTGATACCCGTTCACCCCTATTTGATCCTAACTGTATATTCTCTGACTATTTTAAACATTTTGGTCCTTCGAGCCGGATCCGGTGTGCGGTTTCAGGATGAGGCTCGGTCACGTTGAGGCTCATTTAGAGCAGCAGCTGGCCCTGATGGGCATCATCGCTGACACGGGTGACAGATTACTCAGTGTAGGGCGGTCGAATGTTACGCAGCAGATGGTACATACGCGTCTGACAGATCTTAAAGAAAATTGGGAACAGTTCTCGCGTCGACATCAAGCCATCGGGGTGGCAATGCGCGCATTAAATTCAGAGGATATACCACGGATACTCAATCACGCGTATTTTTTGGAAAACTTTTATTCATTAACGCACAAATGCTGTCTTCAAGAAACCGACAAACTAAAATCCTTACTTGAATCGGAACAAGAGCCGACATCGCCGGCATCTCCTACGCCGTCTATTTCAAATAATCCCACGGTCGTTAACTCGAACAATCCGACTACTTATCATCACGCGCGTTTGCCGCGTATCGACTTGCCGAAGTTTGACGGATCGCAGTCGGACTGGTTATCTTTCAAAGATCTTTTCAGCTCACTTGTAATAATGAACCCTACGCTCACATCGGTCGAACGGCTGCAATATCTAAAGACGAGCCTAACAGGGGCAACTGCTCTATGGCTTAAAAATACGAAGCTCACTGCTGACAACTTTCAAAAGGCATGGGATGCCTTAATCGCTTTCTACGAGAACACACGATTACTCGTTAATGAAACTCTCCAGTCTTTAGCTTCTCTGAAACCCATGACTAAAGAATCATCGAGTGAACTGGAACAGCTCTACACTAACGTCATGCAAATCTATCACACTCTGGAAACTTTACAGCGCCCTGTATGTACATACATGGGATGACTTTTTGGTATTTAATGCCGTACAATGCCTGAACTCCGATTCGGTTAAAGCTTGGGAGAACCATTTATGGTCAGCTAAGCAACCCCCCACGTGGGAACAATTCAGCAACTTCTTGTTGAATCGTCTGCGCTCTATTCAAGCTTACGAGAAAAGCCGACTAGGAAAATCAACACTCCGTTCACAACCGGCTGCCAAAGCACACTTTCAGGGAAAATTAAAGAACGATAAAGCGGTAAAGCCGAATTCTTGTATGATTTGTTCATCGAAACATTACGTAGCACATTGCCCGAACTACACTTCTGAAACCGTTCAACAGCGGATGGCGATTATTGCCAAACACAAGCTGTGTTTTAACTGCCTCGAAGCACACAGGGCCTCTGCTTGTCGCGTGACGAAGCGCTGTTTGAAGTGTGGCAGCAAACACCACACCACCATTCATCAGCCAAACAAGAAATTAAATAAATCGGAATTTACTTCGAACAAGTCCGAGTCTAAGACGGAATTAACTTCTGCTACTGCAAATGACCAAGCGTCCCAGTCAACTTCTACTGTCACGAACGCAAAGGCAGTACATTCCACTTCAATATCAGGATTCACCTCGTGCGTATTGTTGGCAACCGCGCAGATCCTAATTGAGAATCCTAACGGGGAATTTATGAAAGCTCGCGCTTTGATTGACCAAGGATCGGAGATATCCTTAATCACAGAAAACCTCGTACAGAGGCTACATCTCTCGAGAAAACATTATTACACTCCCTTAATCGGAATACGGGCACAGAAAACCCGCAGAACACGAGGAGTTGTTACATTCAAATTTAAGCCTTACTTCAATAGTAAACATGAGTGCTCTGTCACTGCTCACATTTTGCCAAGGCTGACAACGTCGCTACCTTCTGTTCGTTCTGACGTATCGGCTTGGGATCATCTAAAAGGACTACAATACGTGGACCCGGAATTTACAGTTCCAGGTTCCATCGACATAATACTTGGAGCAAACATTTATGGTCGCATAATCAAAGAAGGAATAGTTAAAGGGGCAGTGGATTCTCCACTTGCACAATGTACCAAACTTGGATGGATTATTTCCGGTCCAGTAGGAAGCGATCTAAAGCCTTCCTTTGTTCAGACACATCACGTTTCGATTGATAGAGAACTCTACGACTTGCTGGAGCGACTATGGGAACTGGAGAAGATTCCTTCTTCTAATAACTCATCATTGTCAGCCGAAGATCAACAGTGCGAACTACATTTCCAATCGACTCATACTCGAGACGCAAGTGGACGTTACCAAGTCAGACTACCCTTTAAAAAACCAGCCGATATATTAGGAAATTCTCGGTCGAAGGCGGTTCAAGTGTTGACTAGACTGTCTAAACGTTTGACATTCGATCCGCTTTATGCAGAAGCCTATCATAGGTTCATGGACGAATATGAAGAGCTTCAACATGCATGACTCTCGTACCGGACTCCGCCCCGGAACCTCAACATTATAGTGGTGGGTGATTTTTTGAAAAAAATCGATTTTTGAATCGATCTTGAATCGGAATGACTAGAATCGATTCACTAATAAAATCGGACTAAAAGAATCGATTTCTTAAGAATCGATCCGAGAATTGCATGCAATGAGCGAAGTATTTAAATTTTAAACATATTTTAGGGCGTAATATTTTATTTGTCGTATGACAAATTTTTTAAACGTATTAATTGGCTACAAGATAGAGGACTTCTAGAAACTCGAGAACTTCTATCTTGCACGTCTTGCAGTCAATTAACATGCTTAAAAAATTTTTCGTACGATATAAAATATTAGCCTAAGCGTCCTAAGTTGATATAAATCATATAAAAGTGATATATAATTTAAAAATAAAGATCAAAATTCAGAAGTTTGCATCATAACAATTCAGGGTGTCAAGAGTTTCAGTGATAATTGTGTAACTGTAAAGATATTAAAAAAAGGAAAATAATAATTTTTATATTTAAAACATTTTTATTCAATTTTCCACTCATGCATAGATAAGGAGTTTAAAAATAGCATACATTGTAGATGTTTAGACGATAATTTGTTTTGTTTTTCCGTAACAATATTTCCAGTTTTGGAGAACAAACCTTCAGATGGAACGGACGTAGCTACAATTAATAAGTATTTTTTTGCAATGACATGAAGAGATGGATACATTGTCTTACAACTATAAAACTAATAGTAAATTGGATTTTCATGTAACCCAATAATTGGTTAGTTAAGGAAATGTTTTAAGTCAGTCGGCATATCATCAGTATCATTGTAGTTTAATTGCTCCATATAAGCAAGTTTATTATGATATGACCACAAAGAGTTATTTTGATTGTCCATTACTGCATTTTCTGTTGTATTATTTTCTTTTAACATATCGTTATTTACGTTTTCCATTTGCTGGACTATCTTATTTATAGTTTGTAAGCAGGCATCTTGATTATTAAAATGCAATTGTTTGAATCGAGGATCTAGAAGAGTTGATACAGCTAACATAGTGATATCTTCTATATCTCCAAATCGCATGTTAATGTTGACAGAAAGAGATTCAAGCAACTGTATGGCCGTACTTGATGTCAATTCATCTTTTAAAGTATTCACTTTTCTTTTTAAGCAGTTGATTAATGGGATTATTTTGCTACTTGTAATATACTGTTCGCCACATATTTCCTTTGTAACAGCTTTGAGAGGAGCCAAAACTTGAATAACTTCTTTGGCAATTAAGCTGTAATTCTAAGGCTGATCGCATTGGAGGTGCTTTGGGAAATTTCAATAATATTATAGTGGTGTTTTGTGATAATTCGATAAATCGTTCCAGCATATAGTATGTAGAATTCCATCGTGTGGGGACAGATTGAATTAATTTCTTTGTGTTATATTTCCATAATTCGTCCGCAGCAATAACAGAATGCTTGAAAAAAGTGATTGGTGCTTTCACTTTTGCACATAAAGCATTAACTTCATTATTGTTTTTTAATAATGATGTTGCGACTAAGTTTAGTGTGTGAGCAAAACCACCTAAATGTTTATTTTTCCCAAATGTATCACTGACAGCTTTCACAATATTCACTGCATTATCTGTTACGATGGCAACAACATTATCTTTTTCAATATGCCATTCAGTACATATCCTTAACAACCATTGTCCAAGGTAATCTGAAGTATGCCGCTCATCCAGTTCGTTAACACCAATAACTACAGTTTCTAGTAAAAGCTGTTCAAAGAATAAACACATCAATGGATCGAAAATCGATTCTCTATTAAAAGAATCGATTCATACAAAAATCGAACAGAAAAGAATCGATTTAAAAAACTCGATTTTGAGAGGAAAAAGATCGATTTTCTGAAAATCGAATTGAGATCGCCCATCACTCTTGCGCAGTACTATCGAAGTAGAACAAGAAGTCAAGATGATATCAAGAGACACGGTAGTGTCTCGCGCCAAGTACGCGCGGAGCGAGACAGCCGTGGCTCTATATACGCGACGCGACGAGTTGCGAGTACCCGAGATTTTTAGATCTCGATAACCAGTGAACGGATCAAGTTCTAACTAGGCTTATCGTAAAGCTTGGACCAAATTTATATAAGAAAAGTGTTTTTATTTTTTTGCTACGTGTTCTACGAGCGGAGATATTGCGATGCAAAACTCAAAGCTGAAAATTTACAATTAAGAAACGTCCACGTTCTCCGTTTGCTTCGTTCGCCACGGCGCGCGGCGCAGCGCTGTAGTGTCTGATTTTGTCCAGTTCATACCCTTGCCGTTATGCGGCGCTCTAGTCTCTACGCGTAGAGATGCGTTAGTTCGATCGATCGATCACACGCACGGAGCGAGATGTGAGGTGACAGGAGCAAACATAACCGTAAAGGTGCCCATACACGTCACGAGTCCGGCTCGGCTCGGTTTCCACTCGTTCGTGGGTGAGATGTTACAAGACGGGCTCGGCGTCCGACGAGTCAAAATTTGGGAATATTCGGGAGTGTGTGTGTGGTGAAATAGGTTATACAAACATTATTTTATAAATATAAAAATATTTGCAGTGGAGTAGTTATACGAATATGGGGTACATTGAAGGTTGGCCAACGCGCGGAAGCTACGACGCTTCTGATGGCAAATTGCATTTCTGTACGTAGGAAAATCACAGACGCAACATTCTCTACGGCAGAAATAAATGATACTTTTACAGCGTATTGGGAACATTATCGAGATAATGCGTTATTTGGCAGGGACAATATTATCGCCTCTATTTGTCCACAAGTATATTTAAATTTATATTGTTAAATATTACACCAAATTATATTTAGTATTTTATATTATTAATAATTAATATCAAAAATATTTTAATGAACACATTCTGTTTCTTTTTTAACTTTTGACAGTTATATGGGATGTATATTGCGAAATTAGCGTTGGCTGTAGTTATGTGCGGTGGTGTGCAAAAACTAATGAAACGGGAACGCGTATAAGATGTGAGCCTCATCTTCTTCTGGTCGGAGATCCTGGCATTGGTCGCAATTGCTTCGTGTTGCTTCTCGACTGACTACACGGTCTGTCTTTACAACCGGTGTTGGAAGTACAGTCGCGGACAGAAAGGTTGTCCGAGTTTTCGTGATAGGTTTTGGAACGCACTCTAACCTGTGAGCGATGATAGCCTCTGCTGACAGACTTGCGCAGCGACGCATTATTAGAGCATACAGATCATGTATACGAGGTGTCAAATAAGTAAGAATGGCAGCTAGCAAGAAAGGTAAGATAATAATTAATACATACATAAGGAAGTAAATAGATAAAAATAAATTTAATACAAGTGTAAAAGAGAGAAAGTATAAAAAATCTACCTAGTACATTCCAACAAATATAAAATTATTGTAAATTATTGTAAATTATTATAAATTATTATCTACAAGTTATTATAAATTTTTATAAATTAATATAAATTATTATAAGTATTTTATAAACGTAAGTATTAATTAATATGTATTATGTTATCTGTATATATGTATATTCTTCAGATAATGGGACGTTGCATCGAAATGATCAGCTTCACGCAAGTCGTCAATGGAATTATACGAGCACTTTTAGACGTATTATTGAAGAAATCGCCGCCGTCAAGTCGCAAATTGTTGATTCTGTGCCCTTCTAGTCGCACGTAAAATTAGAGAGAACTTTCTTTTTTTAGGAAATAAAATTAATTTAATTTAATTTAATTTATTTTTATTATATTATATTAAATTATAATATATATAGTCTTATACTCTATATATTTACTAATTTATATATCACTTTTTCTACAGGCAGATAACTGTGTAAAAGCCAATGCGTGTAATAAGTTGTGTAATATTTTGC
This sequence comes from Leptothorax acervorum, assembly GCA_035220615.1. Classification (NCBI taxonomy): domain Eukaryota; kingdom Metazoa; phylum Arthropoda; class Insecta; order Hymenoptera; family Formicidae; genus Leptothorax; species Leptothorax acervorum. The sequence goes on along the minus strand of JASTWQ010000321.1, from coordinate 112,480 downwards.
TGGAGGCGGAACGTAATGCTAAGCTACATCATGTGGCCTGTAACTTTGTGAAGCAACCTGGTCACATCTATCACTTGTATCAACGGGAATCAGGACAGCTTTATTTTTCCATGCTTAGTCAAGAGGTAAATGCTTTCGATACCTTCAAAGCATCAATATAAACCTTGGAATTATAATATATTATCTATTTTGTGTAATATATATAACATTACGTTTCTATAGGCAGTAAATAGATTTGTGTTGGTTGACTTTTACTCTTTAAAAAGTATTTGGAATAAGACTGAATAAGACTTCAATAAGCAAAATGAATACATCTCAGTGCAACCAACAATTAAAACTATTTCATGAGCACTACTGAACATCTATACAGACGTTCACAGAGGAACGACGAGAACAACGAAGCAAATTCGAATATAAGATAGATATATGCGACGTGACATTGCAGAATGTGGCTTTATATATAGGTACAGATAAATGAGGATTCTTTTAATTAAAATTGTATAACATTATTTTACTATATTATTTTTTATTATTATCTCTTTTGTTCGTATAATAGTAAAACCTGCATGCTTTGAATGTTACAGACTTACGTTTATTAACGGAAATTCCTGATATGCGATCGCAATCATCAATTCCTGGTCGTCGACATGTCGCAAAATCGCAAAGTCCAGTGCAGTGTTATTAATGTTCGATGTATTAGGTACTACATCTAAACATGTGCATTTTTAATTTGTCATTGCTAATACTTTTTGTAAAAAGTACTAGCAATAATTATTTAACGATGCGCTTCTCTACGTCCAAAAACGAATAAAGAACAAAAGAACCATCGATGATTGCATAGCATTTGTTATTCATTTGTTCTGATGTGGCGTCCTTTACGCAACCGTGACGACGTAGAGAAGCGCATCGTTAAATAATTATTTGCTTACAAATTATATTGCAAGATGCCTGGTCCCACAAGCCAGTTCAAGAGAGGAGAAATCATAGCGTTAAGGGATACGGGCTAGAGTCCGAGAGACATAGCAGCGCAGTTGAACATAAGTGTAAGTAATATTGCCGAGATAAAAATAAATCGACAAAAGGACGTCGTTTGAGTCCTTCATGTCCAAATGTTACCTCATGGATGCGCTATAAACTTTCAGAGGTCAACAGACGATAAGAGAACAATGCCGATTGCATTTCTAAACAAAACATCTAGAAAATAAGATTGTGTGAATTGTATGCATAAAATATAAGAAGTATTTTAAACTCAATACATTCAGCTTTTGTTACTCATAAATGCCGACATTCAGATGCAATTTGGAAATGACAACTTTTGACAAGAGACGACGTCGTTTCTATGATTTGTTGCTAATTTAGTACACAATTGCAAAGAAGCGTGCATGTGTGCTTTTTTAAAATATATAAATTATATATTTTATATAACATTATTATAGTGATAACAATTTTATAACAATATTAATATATAGCAATTGTATAATAATATTAATAATATATAAAAATTGTATAACAATATTAATAAAAATTATGTATATAATAAAAAAAACAAAGTGTAAAAAATGTGTATACAAATGGTTCTATACTCTTAAAAACATAACATGCGTTTTTATTGCAGGAAAGAACGGTTCGTCGTATAACGAGTAGATTTGACGCGCTGGGGCATGCTAATCCATCCCCAATTCCAGGACGACCACGAAAAACAAGCCCAGAAGAGGATAATGCCATTGTAAATGCCATTGCAGAATGTGGCTTTCAATCGTCGCTGCAAATAAGGACGAATTTAAATTTGCCCTGCGGTGATCGTACCGTGCAACGCCGTTTGCATCAGCGCGGCTATCATCACCGAATTCCCGCGCAGAAAGATCTATTAACCGGCAACCACAAGGAGCAACGTATGGCTTTCGCGTTGGAACACTTAGGATGGCAGGAAGAATGGATGAGTACTATCTTCTCAGATGAGAAGGTATTTTCAACTGATGAGTCTGGTAGAGTGACATTGTGGAGAACGAGAGGAACGAGGTATGCAGAGGAAAATGTTCGTTTTCGTGCACGAAGTGGACACATCACGTTAGGATTTTGGGGATGTATGACCTCGCAAGGCCCCGGGCCGCTTGTTCGCACAACACCACATATGAACAGCGAGGAATACATCAACATATTATCTGACGTGATGATGCCATATGTAGCGGAGACTTTTCCTGGCATACCGTACGTAAATTTCGTTCAAGACAATTCAGGAGTGCATCGAGCGAGAATTGTCCAGAATTGGCTGGCTGAGCAACCCAACCTCAGGACGTTGAACTGGCCAGCCAAATCCCTCAGATATGAATGTAATAGAAAATGTTTGGGGCATTATAGTACAAGAGTGGGACCCTCAAATTCAGAGAACACGCGAGGCACTTGCGCAATATGTTTTTGAAAAGTGGGAGGGTCTCCGCGCAAGGCCCGCATTATTTCAAAATTTAGTAGAGTCAATGCCCCGAAGATTGAATAGCGTGATTGAGAATAATGGAGGCGTCACGCGATATTGAGTGACCCTCCAAGAATGGCGATGTATGAATGTTGCATGAATGTAAAATGGATAATTCTCGATGAGTGATTGAATTCATCATATTGCAATATGATTAAAAGTGTGTGTGCGTGTGTGAATCAGGAGAATAAATGTTGAATGAGTGAAAGGTGAACAAAGCGAAAGCCATATCCGTTGCTCCTTTGAAATCACTTTTGATGCGGTGCAATATTAGACAAATTGACTGTCTCCAATAGAAATGAAAGCCACATTCTGCAATGTCACGTCGCATATATCTACGTTATATTCGAATTTGCTTCGTTATTCTCGTCGTTCCTGTGAATGTCTGTACAGATGTTTATTAGTACATTAACTTGGAATCTTTTTAAAAGGAAACCTTTTGTGAGAATTTGTCATGCCTATTCAGGTCGTCGCATTCCAAAGAGTGAGCATTTATTCGTCAGACTTACACTTACAAATTACATAAGAACGCTAATAGTATCCTATCAGCTAGATTATTATCTTCTCGAACACATCTTTCGGCAGCTACAATAAATTTGTATTATTCATGTCGCAGTGTTTTAAAAATAAAAATCATTTAGAGTTGCGGCTCGAATCCTATCATAACATATGTCACATATGTGTGAACATTGATTTAAATAATTGATAGCCGCGGTGATGTTAGAATGCAATAAGTAATTATTTGTATTGCATAAATTGTTAATTCTCTTAATTTAATATTATAACAGTAGAAATGTAATTTAGCATATTATGTAATATAACTTATTGTTAGTATAATTATATGTGTGGTGTATATATATATATATATATATATATATATATATATATATGTATAAATATTTAGTAGACAGTACTTTTTACAAAAAGTATTAGCAATGACAAATTAAAAATGCACATGTTTAGATGTAGTACCTAATACATCGAACATTAATAACACTGCACTGGACTTTGCGATTTTGCGACATGTCGACGACCAGGAATTGATGATTGCGATCGCATATCAGGAATTTCCGTTAATAAACGTAAGTCTGTAACATTCAAAGCATGCAGGTTTTACTATTATACGAACAAAAGAGATAATAATAAAAAATAATTTGGTAAAATAATGTTATACAATTTTAATTAAAAGAATCCTCATTTATCTGTACCTATATATAAAGCCACATTCTGCAATGTCACGTCGCATATATCTATCTTATATTCGAATTTGCTTTGTTGTTCTCGTCGTTCCTCTGTGAACGTCTGTATAGATGTTCAGTAGTGCTCATGAAATAGTTTTAATCGTTGGTTGCACTGAGATGTATTCATTTTGCTTATTGAAGTCTTATTCAGTCTTATTCCAAATACTTTTTAAAGAGTAAAAGTCAACCAACACAAATCTATTTACTGCCTATAGAAACGTAATGTTATATATATTACACAAAATAGATAATATATTATAATTCCAAGGTTTATATTGATGCTTTGAAGGTATCGAAAGCATTTACCTCTTGACTAAGCATGGAAAAATAAAGCTGTCCTGATTCCCGTTGATACAAGTGATAGATGTGACCAGGTTGCTTCACAAAGTTACAGGCCACATGATGTAGCTTAGCATTACGTTCCGCCTCCAGCAAAATATTACACAACTTATTACACGCATTGGCTTTTATACAGTTATCTGCCTGTAGAAGAAGTGATATATAAATTAGTAAATATATAGAGTATAAGACTATATATATTATAATTTAATATATTATAATAAAAATAAATTAAATTAAATTAAATTAAATTAATTTTATTTCCTAAAAAAAGAAAGTTCTCTCTAATTTTACCTGCGACTAGAAGGGCACAGAATCAACAATTTGCGACCTGACGGCGGCGATTTCTTCAATAATACGTCTAAAAGTGCTCGTATAATTCCATTGACGACTTGCGTGAAGCTGATCATTTCAATGCAACGTCCCATTATCTGAAGAATATATATACAGATAACATAATACATATTAATTAATACTTACGTTTATAAAATACTTATAATAATTTATATTAATTTATAAAAATTTATTATAACTTGTAGATAATAATTTATAATAATTTACAATAATTTACAATAATTTTATATTTGTTGGAATATACTAGGTAGATTTTCTATACTTTCTCTCTTTTACACTTGTATTAAATTTACTTTTACCTATTTACTTCCTTATGTATGTATTAATTATTATCTTACCTTTCTTGCTAGCTGCTATTCTTACTTATTTGACACCTCGTATACATGATCTGTATGCTCTAATAATGCGTCGCTGCGCAAGTCTGTCAGCAGAGGCTATCATCGCTCACAGGTTAGAGTGCGTTCCAAAACCTATCACGAAAACTCGGACAACCTTTCTGTCCGCGACTGTACATATTGCGATATACAAATATTCTTTTCTCTCTCTCTCACTTGCGCCGATATATTATAAATGCAGTTCTTCAAAACTAATCCTGCCTTTATGTAATAAGCGCAAGAAACAATACCGCACTCCATTTACTCTTACATTATGTTAGTGTTATATAAATCTTTTTTTTTGCAAAAAATTCTACAATTCTATAAAATGTCACATTTATGAAAAAAAATATAATGTACATTCTGTTGATTCGACTGTTGTTGCACGCAAGACAACGAGACAAAATAACCCCTTGGAAACATAAAACCATCTCGCTGGGGTACAAACGTCGATTGTGAAAAAAACAAATTTTGTCACAAAAGACGTTTGTACCCCAGGGAGATGATTTTATTAAAATTTATTGAGACAAATTAGACTCGGGAAACATTTACCAAAGAAAAAAATAAAAAAAGTTCCTAATTCGATGTAATCGCAAAGCCATGGGGATTGAGCGAATTGCAATACGCCATGTATCTTTTGTAACGCGAATACCGTGACGCATGCAATTTTTGAAGATTGCGATAGTGTATGACGTAACGCTTCTTATCGTACACAGTCGCGTGGAGCTTAACGGAAAAAACAAACGGAAAAAAATGAAAAATTCATGATTGAAGATGAGAGCTACACCACGCTCTATCTAAAAAAAAAAACCTTCTTTGGTTCTTTGTCTTCCGAGCCTATTTGAACATTTTTGTTACAATACATTTTTTCAATTTTACAACGCATTAAAAAAACAGCGTAATTCTTCCCCATATATTTTAAATATTATTTACCGCTATTAAGGCAATGTTGTTCTTCCACCAAGAATTATTAAAAAAAAAAATATAATGTGATAAAAAGAAAAAACAAAAAAGAAATTAAAAACAATCTAATGTGATAATAGAACAAACAATGGAAATATATATTATATGTATATAAAAAATATAAAAAAAACAGCGTAGTTCTTCCCCATATATTTTAAATATTATTTACCGCCATTAAGGCAGCGTAGTTCTTCCACCAAGGATTAATAAAAAAATATAATGTAATAAAGAGAAAAAACAAAACGAAATTAATAAAAAATCTAATGTGATAATAAAACAAACAATGGAAACATATATTATATGTATATAAAAAAAGTATCTCGCGCGTTTATTCTTTGCGCGATCCCCCTCCATTTTCCCTCACTGATATTCCGTAATGTCCCCATGGTAGAGTGTCGAAGGAATCGTGCGCAACGCATCGTTTATCGTCGTAAGGACTAAGAGCTAGCTTCAACTCGGACACGGTGTACACCTCGTGCAGCTTCGAGCGCAAGCACGTCTGACGTCGCGACTGCTCCGTCACGTTGAGCAGACACAGCTTGTAATCGTCGAACGTTATCATTCTCGCAACCACGTTCCTCTTTACACTCTTTATCCTCTTAGTGTCGTCTTTACCAATCACCTTCAGAGCGTACATCTTCGCTCTGAGCCCTACAAACTCAGTCATTATCGCACCGTTGTTTTCATCTTTCATCAGACCGGGTATTTTCCTGTTCGCGCGCGGCATACCGTACGCGTTGCCCTCGGGATAGTCACTCGTATCAAATTTCGCGATATGGCGCCTGATATTCTCGTACGCGTCGTCGCATTCTAGGTGATATATCAAGCTATCGGTGTCCGTGTACATTAGTTTACACCTATCGCGATACAACGGTACCATGTAATTGTAATGAAATTCATACACGAGCATCTTAGATATCTTTAAAATGCACATGCCCACGTAGATCGGCTTGTTGCATTTCACCTCGAGCCTGCGTAGCTCGACGGCCATCAAATCCTCCGAGAAAACGCTTCTACTGTGAAAATTCGGCTTAGCAATCATTGCCTCAGCGCCGTATACCCCGTCCCAGCGCGTGACGAGACGCACATCGACGTGCTCGCGCACGTTCTCCATTGTTTTTCCGAATACAGCGTTGTTCATCAATTTATACATATTTCTCTCAAACTCGTTATTTGCAAGAGTTCTAAATCCCGTGTTAAGCTCTATATAACTGCTACGCCACCGAGATTGCGCGAATCGCAACACACGATAAATCTTCGTTACGCACAACCCGTATCGCACGCATTGCTGCAAATTTCGATAATGCACCACGTAACGCGACTTGTCATAGAGCGTAGCCAGAAGTTTATCGTACCGTTTTTCTGGAGGCTTTTCTCGCGTCGGGCAGAACGGAAGATCCGCGCGGGCGTCGTGGAGCTCCCGCGGATACGCGAGGTCAACCTCTAGGATGTAACAGATAGACGAGTCCGACGTCACGGACATAACGTTAAAACTCTCGGGATCGTCAAGCCATCGAAAGTCCGCGTAGGGTAAGGGCTCGAACACGCCCAGCCGTACATATTGTTCACGTCGAAATACATAAGGTACGTCGACGGTTCTGACGATTCGTACGACGACATGTACTTGTTGTTGGCTCGCGCGTATCTGTGCGAACATTGGCTAAGACCGCCGCGGATACCGCGCTCCACGAACAGCAACATATCAATATCGGTAAGCAGTTCGAATCGAACACCCGTCTGCTTCAACATAGCGTCCCACGTGTATCCCGGTAGAGTGTAATAGTGCGCGGGATCCAATCCGTAACTGTCGACGCAGTTGTTGCGAAAATTTTCGAAAATATCCGCCAGAAGCAATACATCCGTCTCAAGATACAGGTCGCTGTACTCGCCGAGATTATTTACGCGAAAACGACGCCGAACGTTCAACGCGTGCTCGTAATCACTCTCGCTCGCGACGTCGCCGGACAGCGAACTGTAGAAGGCCGCGCGCGGTGGCAGCTCGGTCTCCGACAGTTTATCCACGCAGTCGAGATACTCGTACGGAAATACGCCCTTTCGCGTGAGCAAATCGAAATCGTCCTCGCTGATTTCCCAAAACTCAGACCGCGTAATCCTCAGCCTGGACTTGTCGAGATACGACGCTAATTTCTCGAGACTGGTACTAAGAAACCTAAACGAATCCACGAATCGTAACTTAACGCGATTTCCCCAACTATCGTGCTTCGTCTCTTTGACGTTCTTCGTGAACGATATGTACGTGTCCTTGTTGATCGGCAGCAAGTCGACACGACCCTCGAAACTGTTGGCTATGTCTTTGATAATAAAATGAGCATCGTAACCCGACAGATTGTGAAAAAACACAGGAATAACAAACGAATTTTTGTAATTCAAATTACAGGACAAATGTGCGGGACCTCTGTACCGACCGGTCAAATGACAGTGATCGCGCACACGATAATCATCCTGTTGAAAAAATCTGTCGCATATGTGACAACGCGTCGCGTTAAAAAATTCGCTTCTCTCTTCCGACGTGAGCTCCGCCATGATCACGTTTCTAGTGAGTATCGTTCTCACACGATGCGCGATATCGTTGAGCTCATTCACGAACCACGACACGCAATCCTCGCCGCGTCGCGATCTGTACATGGATAAACTTTGATTGTACGAGCAACACAGATAATAACCGACGCTGAACGGTCTGTGATGCTGATATATATAAGTCGCGTCGAATGTCGCTTGATGATCCGTTTCATCCCTCTTCTCCAGCACGCATTCCAGGTCAGCGTACACCACGAAGGAGAGTCGCTCTTTCCTGATCTGATTTTGAAAAAACAGCAACTTCTCGTCGTCGCTCGGAAGAAGAATGGCGCAGTCGTTTATCTTTCCGCAGTCCACACCGTGAGCGATCAATCTCTCGCTCGTACCGAAGTAGTGCAGACAGCTGAAAGATAAAAAAACAGTATACTCTGGTCCGTCATATTTTTTAACCATTTTTTATACATACCGATCACATATATGCTTCTTCGAATTATTACCGCTCAGCTGTGACGACACCAATCGAGAGAGATTCCTTATCCACGCGTAATGACCAACGTTATCGTCGCGTCGCGCATCCTTCAGGTACAACAAATTGACGTGACGATCTCTCTTGTCGTCGGTGAGACGCAGAGGAACAATCACTTCGTTCCGCACGTTCTTCCTCTTCCTATTCGTCCTCACCTCTCCCTCGCGAACAGTGAACACGTTTACGGATATATCGTTGAGACGTTCGAATTTGGTAATCCGCCTCAGAGCCATGGGAAACTCGATTCCCTCAAAATTCAATATCGCCGAATAAGGAGCATACTCGTGCCATCTTCCCGGATTTTTTGGAACGGGATACAACGCGGCGACGATCGACCGAGCGAAACACGCGTTGTCCATCCGCTTTACGTTGACCACCGCGACCGATCGCGTATGTTTTATCCACGATGGCATCTCCATCCAGCATCCCGCGCACATAGGATTGCACTTGTTGACATTCACCATCAAATTCCATGTACGCGACAACGCCCATCCGCTGTCCCGTTCCTGAAACTCTTCGAGAGCCGTTAGAGTTACGTCCATCACGCGACTATCGTACTATTCTAGCAGATCTGACGTGGGAAGAAGCATATAGTTGCTCGTAGCGATACTCTTGACCGCGGTTTCACCACTCGTGATGACAAATTCTCCATTGAAAAGAGTGTTGACCTTGAGACAACCATGTCTCTCGAGATTGTCGCGCACATGACCGAGCACCGTGTCTCTCGCCTCCTCGAGAAACCGTCGAGGCTCGACATGATCCTGATTTATCACCACACCGGTCAGGACGCGTCTATCGAAGGCTGTATCAATCTCCGCCCACGAAAATCCTCTCGACGCCGACGACGACGACACCGTCGAAGACGTGGATGGTTCATCGAGACCGGCACCCACGTGCGCGAAAAAACGTCGACACAGACGATTCCTGACTCCCAGTAATATCGCAATTTGACAGGCCAAAGAATTGATCTCTCCAGTGAACGTCAGTCGAGATCGTCCGCGGCATTTCTCGCGCATTATCTCTAGAAGCGCGTCACAACGTCGCGACCATGCGCGATACGAATCTACCGAGTCGACGCTCGTCTCGCGTTCGACAAGATCGCGATACTCTTGCTTTTCACGCTCCTCCATGTTCTCTTTATCGCAACCACACAGCGTAACCGTCCGAGGGTATTTCAAATTTTAGCCTTTCACAAATATCGCGACGATACTCGACCCGACTCTTACCGTTTACCCCCCTTTTCGTGATACGTCTCGGAATTGTACGATAGTAACGCACCGCTCTAGAACTGTACGCGATCACCGTTTGAATCCACACTTTCTCTCGCGGATCCGGAATTCCAATTTCCCTTCGCAAATGATACGTCGGCAGATTCCATCGACGTTCCTCCTTCACCACGTGGCTCCCTAAATATTCATTTACGTGATACAGACTGTAACACCGATCGGACTTCCGAGAATCATCACTAAGAATGCTCGCGGTCGTCGACGTCGATAGCGTCTCGTGGCAACACAGATCACTATCACTGTCGTGATCCTTGGACTCACAATCAGAATTCTCAGAAAGTAGATAAACAGTAAATGGTTTTAGGCCCAGTGAGCAAATTCAGGGGGGTCGGGACGGGCTGCGGCGTGGCGTGGGGGAAGCCGTAAGCGGTGGGCGCTGGTCAGGTGGGGGCTGCGGGGGAAAGACTTCTTTCCCCTTACCGCGGAGGAGCGGACCTCCCCGCGCCCAGGAGATTTTCTCCCCGGGCGCTGGCGCGCTCGGGCGCGCGAGTCGCGAGGTCGCGCGATTGGCGCGATTTTTTCCGCGCTCGGGCGCGCGAGTCGCGAGGTCGCGCGATTGGCGCGATTTTTCCGCGCTCGGACGCGCGAGTCGCGAGGTCGCGCGATTGGCGCGATTTTTTCCGCGCTCGGGCGCGCGAGTCGCGAGGTCGCGCGATAGCGACGCGTCCTAGAGTCGGGTTTTATCGGGTCTGGCCGCCGCGTCGGGCGATGATAGCTACGCCCTAGAGTCGGGTTTTATCGAGGTGGCGACGACGGGGTTCTTTCTCAAGGACGAGCGGTGCAGTCATCCCCGAGCGCGCGCTCCTCTGTCCTATCGGACCGATCGATCTCATTTGGAGCGCTGTATAAAATCGCGGGTAGCGCGAGAGACGTCCATCAGAGCGCGAAAAAAACGTCGACATGAACGTCGCGGAGAGTCAGCAGAAGGACGCGGAGATGATGGCGATTCTGGACGATTCGCTGCAGGTGGGCGCGCTTACGGACGTCGAATTGCCGACCTTCGCCCTGATCGACCTGTTAAACGAGATATGGAGACCGGAGCGCTCGGCGACGTGGAACCTGAGAGAGTTTCTCGGGAGCGTGTCAAGATACCTGACGAATCAGAGGAATATCGGCGCGCGTCGCGCGCGCGAGGGCGAGGAGATAAGGAGCGCGATCACGGAGCTCTACGGATTGTGGCTGAAGGAAGGTCCGGTGAGTCCGACCTGTTCCGCGGACGATATGTATCGTTTCGTTCGCGCCCAATTTCCGTCGAAGGTGTACTCGTCGCTGGTTAAGGGCCTGATGACGCACGATACGTTCTACGAGTGGATCAGCGAATACGAGAGCTACATCAACGGTCCGTCGACCATCGTCAAGGCCACCACGTCGCGCGCGGTCTCGTCGAATTCGCCCGTCGACGCTCTCGCGGCGGCGTCGACGGATCACGAGCCACGCGAGGAGGAGGACAACAGCGGCGGCGGGTTCGACGCGCTGTTCGATCTGTCGTCGGACCGCGATCTGGATCGCGTACCGCAGTACGTCTCGAGCATGAAGGACCGACGACTCTTCACCCTCAGGTCGCCGGGGGAGATCGGGTCTCAGCTGATTCGCATGGACGTCTTCGACGTCAAGGACATCGTCAGCAGGGACAAGCGCGAATGGTGGAGATACGCGAAGGTGAGATCTCAGTTTCTCACCTCTCTCTCGCGCACGGATCGCAAGCGGCGGTTGATACTGCAACTGATGGATCTCGTGGCGGACGATCTGAAGAAGGTTCCGGGGATTCAGAAGGAGACGAAGAATCTCACCTACGAGAGCGGGCGAGGCAACTTTTGAGAAAGATGTATTTAACTTAAGAAAAATAAAAAAAAACGTATCTGAAAAAAAAATTTGCGTTTTCTTGTTTTCCCGTTTCCCTCCCGTATGGTTTTAGATAATAGGAAAAAGAAATGAAAGACACACGACTAGGTTTGTTTTTTTTTCTCTTTCTCTTTATTGTTTTTTTCTCGTTACATTTCGTTTCTTTCGTTTCCGAAGCACAGAACGGCCAACTCGCAATCGACGATATCGTTGCTGTCGAACGTCTCGCTCTCGCGTATCGCCCTTGGGATGTTCGCGGGATTCGCCATGGTGGCCGCGATGGCGAGGAAGCGCGACAGCCTCGAGTCGACCTTACCGGTCATCGAGGACAGAGCGACGATGACGCGGTTGACGCACAGCTCCAGATCTAAGAGGAACAGCGCCGTGCTCGCCGACGCGATAAGACGCGTCGTGGACGTTTCTATGCGCAGGGTCGGTTGACTGTGTATCCTTCCGAATCGCAGCGTCAGATTTCCGTCGGCGAGGCATATCGGCGGCGGGATGCGCCTCTCGCTCTTGCCGCACAGATTGGACCGTACGACGCGTTTCTGGTCGAGAAACTCTCTCCACGTCTCGGGCGAGAGCGATATCTCCTTGCCGTGGCAATCCCCTATGACGACGGTCACGCAGCAGGGGAGTACTACGGAGATACCGACCTCGACGAACTTGTTTCCCGTTTTCGTCAATTGGTATCGCCTTCCCAGAATTCGTGGCGGGTGCTTCGCGACGCGTCTGTGAACGACGAGAATCGTGACAATTACGAGAATCGCGACAACGACGAGAATCGCGTCGAGACTTACGTCTTTTTCCTCGCGTTCTCGTCGCTCTGGCTCGGTTCCGCCGGTCGCTCGTCGAACTCTCTCTTTATCGCTCCACCGGCGACGTTGTCGCGGTCGCCGTCCGAGTAGCGCGACTCGAAGAGCGTAGGCTGCGGCGTCGAGTACATGTCGTTGCGAGACTGATGGCACTCTCAGGGGACGATCGTTTTTATATATTGCAACCCTCCTCGCCGATTCAAGGGGTGACGCGCGAAACCGCGATTTATCGCTCCGTTTCCCGTTTCTCCCGCTCCTCCGACAGATTATCGCCGCTCGCGAACGCGTCGATTTTGACGAATCGATTCAAGAGATCCCGCAACTGCTGCAGCAGTCCGTCTCTCGGGCAAGCGACGCCGAGGATCCCCAGGTCGAATCTACCGGCCGCCGTCACGGTCCTCGCGAAGTCGTTGAATCTGTAGAATTGTTTCCTTCCGACGAAATACAGATTACCGTCCGTGTACCAAAACGCCAGCGTTACACCGGAGGGTATTCCCGGAAATATCTTCTCGATCGTGTAAAAATTTACGATTCTCATCGAGCAATCGTCCATCTCGCCCACGATCTGATCGTTGTATATCACGAAGGTCCGCCCTTTGTTCGTGCTCACCACGGCGTTGATCCTCGCGTCCGCGGGAATTCCGAGCTCGGCGTAGGATTTCGGCCAGGTCGGCACCAGCGCCAGACGCGGATAGGTGACCATGTAGACTCTCCTGTCCGCGAACAGCACGAGACCGCCCGAGGGCGTCTCGTACGCGGCCGTCAGACGCGTGAAGTTCTCGGGGAGAAAATTCATGTAGTCCGTCAGCAGCATCGGCCTCTTGTAGGTTTTTCCGTCGAGATCGACCGACCATATGCGTCGTTCGTGCGCGACGTACAATCGACCGTTCGACACCAGCACGACGTCCGGGCGCCGCAGGGCGCACAGATCCGTCTCGACGTCCACCGTCGTGGTCTTCGTCGTCGTCGTCGTCGTCGTCGTCGTCGTCGTCGTCGTCGTTTTCAACCTCGCGGGACCGCGAAGATCCCGCGTCGTTCACGAGGATCATTTCACGTGCGTAGAATAAACGAACAGGCGTATATTGCGAGATTATATGTATATATTATATTCGAAATACAGAACGCAATATATTTCGTCAAGATTCGCTAACAAAAAGGCGTATATACAATTATACATAGTTGAGACGCGTTTGTCGTTCCCCTCCACCAGTCGTGCATCTCGCAGACGTTCTCCATGACGCAGCTTCTCTCGTGTCGTCCGCAGAAAACGCCGCGCGCGTCTTATCGCTCTGATATCTCTCTCCTCGTCGCACCGCGTACTCTCTCTTTCGCGCTCATCTTATAGTTTCCTCGTGTAGTACGCATAGGGAAAGCAGAAACGCCGCGCGCGTCTTATCGCTCTGATATCTCTCTCCTCGTCGCACCGCGTACTCTCTCTTTCGCGCTCGTCTTATCGCTTCCTCGTGTAGTACGCATAGGGAAAGAATAATATTCTCTCGTACCGCGTGCTTTCCTCGCGCGTCGTGTCGCCTTTATCTCTTTCCTCGTCTCACCACGCGTCCTCTCTCTCGCCGTATAAATGGCGTTTTCACGCGCGTAGAAATGGCGTGTAGAATAAACAAACAGGCGTATATTGTGAGATTATATGTATATATTTTATTCGAAATACAGAACGCAATATATTTCGTCGAGATTCGCTAACAAAAAGGCGTATATACAATTATACATCGTTGAGACGCGCTTGTCGTTCCCTCCACCAGTCGTGCATCTTGCAGACGTTCTCCATGGCGCAGCTCCTCTCGTGTCGTCCGCAGCGAAAGGCTCGAGTCGCGTCGAGAGTCTCCAGACGACCGATGCTCTCGAAATCGGCGTCCATCGACTCGATTGTCGCCTCGACGTCTCCGAGAATCTCCCTCAGCCATCTCCTCTTCTCCGAGCCCTTCACGTAGATGACCGTCGAGTCGTCTCGCTTCAGTCCGTCGTCCACGATGCGTCGAACGATCGCCTTTCCGCGCTTGTATTCCACGTCTCCGTCCTCCCATCTAAAGCCGTGGTGATTCGTCGTCAGCCAGCACGCTCGCGACTTTTCCGCTCTCGTCAACAGATCCCATTCCAGAGGGGCGCAAAGCACGTGATGACTCAGCTCTTTTCCATTCTTAAGCACTGCCACCTCTTTGACCGTGAATCTGTCGCGGACGACGAACCCCTGCAGATCCACGAAGATCGGTGCGCCGGCCATGAATGGGGGGAGCGCGCGCCATTTCTCGTCTCAATGGTCCAACCTCTCCTCCGCGCGCGGCATTCGCGCGCGGCACGCGCTGCAATCCTTGATGAGCGGCGGTGGACCGTCCACGTGCGACTGCGCCCACGGAGGGTTGTGATGCTCCAGACACAAACGGTAGGTTCGCACGTCGGGGTCGAGCCTCAGGTGGTCGGGCAATCTCTCCCACACTCGTCCGACGTAGTCGGGAAATTCGCGCAGCAGAACGATTTTCGGCACGTACTGCAGATGCTCGGCGGACAGATTGAGAATGTCACGCTTGTCGATCAACAGGAGAAACATCGCGATCGCCCGTGAGAATCGGCGACGGGGAGAGTCGAAACGACACTTAGCTCCATCGTTCATTGTCCCGGCTATTTATTCGTAGCCTCTCTTTCGGTGCGTTTCTCATCGCCGTGTTATCTTGTTTTTTTTCTCTCGATCACTTCTATCGATAATTTCACGTAGTCTAACTTGTCGTGTTATCTTGTTTTTCTCTCGACCACTTCTATCGATAATTCCGTAGTTTAATATGCCGTGTTATCTTGACTCATTTCAAGCGTCAATTAACTTGTCATTTTTCTCGATCACTTCTGTTTACACGATCTTGCGAACGATGTTGGTCAGCGGATTGTACTCGACCACACGATCGTGAATGATAAGACAGTAGGCTGTCGTGTTGGGAGCCACGTTGCGTTTGCAATCGAACTCTACGCGAACGTCCACGGTGCCGCTCTTCGTCGACTCGTTCTGACGCGAGCAATCGATCACCGCGAACGGATTTTTCAGGAAGTCGCGCGGCGTTAGAAACGCGCCGTCGCGCTCACACCCGTAGTACGATTTTCGAAATTTCACGTACATGTCGTACAGCACGGCGACTCTCTTCTTCTCGAAATCTAAGTTCATGTCGTCGTAGGGATAAAATTCCGAATTTAGATACAGCTTCACGTCCGTGAGATTACCGTTGTCGAACTCGGAGGCGCGTTTCAACAGATTGTTGTGCCTCTCGGTCTGCAGAGCGAAAATGACGTATCGCGGTTTCTCCAGCTGCGTCGCCGCTTTCACGGCCCACGAATGTTTGTTGGTGTTCGGCAGCAGGGGATACTCGTACAGATCCCACGAGCGAAACCCCATGCTCAGATATCGCCCGCTCTCCAGTGTTCGCAAAAGGGACAATTTATTCACGTCGTTGAGCATCACGTGCGGCATTCGCCACTGTATCTTCGACAGAGTGATCTTGGGATCCTTGTTGCGATTCGTCACGATGGAATTGGCGTCGCTTCGCGAACGTATCAGAACGAGCTCGTGTCGCGCGTTTATCACCACGCGTTTGTAATCCTCGCAGAAACCCAGAAGCGTGTTAAGGGGCACGCAAAAGTTGAAATCGCCGAACCTGATCTCGGGATCGTCGCTGCTCCATCCCGCGTTCCGTAGTCTCTTGCTCCTCTCGGCGGTCAGCGACACGAGATACTTGATCGTACTGGTCACTCCGACGTTTCTGTTCCTGTCGATCTCCACGCCGTTGAGCTCGTATCTGATCTCGTCGAACATGAACGCCACGCAATTGCTGTCCAGACTCGTGTCGTTCTCTGGAAGATCGTCGGTGAGCGTTCCCTCGACGTAGAGAAAACTCTCGCTGGGCAGCGTGTACAAATCTTGCTGCTGTATCGGTATTCGTATCTCGTCGCTGTGTCCGAGCGAGGTGTTGGCGTACGGATTATACGTGTGAGTCTCGATTTTGACGATGCGATCGTCGAAGATCGGCTCACCCCCGATACTCAGAATGTCGGCCATAGCCGTTTCTCACGGCGAAACCCAGGGATCGCAGAAAAGCTACGTTCTCGGCGCTCAGTCCGTTTCTCCTCCTCCCTCTCGCTCCGTACGCTCCTCTCGCGGGTGCGACGGCGGATGTGCTCTTCCGGTCTGTCACCGACGACTCGTTCAGAACGAGCATGTCTCACTCGCGCGCATATCACTCAATGTCTTCTGCGCCTCACGTGCAACCGAACCGTTACCTCCTCCCCGCGAAAATCGATCAATCGACCGATCTGATCCACGACGCGCACCGTTATATCGGTGACGCTCCGCGCGATGACCGGGAGATAAATGATCTGCGTCGGAGTCTCCGACAGCTTATATCCCGGTGGAACGTTCGGCGCGAATTCGTGCACGGTGTGCACCGGTTTACCGTCGCTGTAAGCTCCCGCGGTGACGTTGCACTCCACGCGAATGACGTTCACGCGCATGATGTTCACGGGTCCGTCGGACGCGTACCATTTTTTCGGTTCTAGCGTGCGAAACGCCGAGAAACCCAGCAAAGAGCCAATGTTGTTCGGTTTGGTAAAATTGACTCTGTAGGCGCACCTGTTCTCGCTTCTCATGGTATTCTCGTTAGCGCGGAGAATTATCGAGCGTTCGCCCTCTTTGTCGTCGTCGTCATTGTCGTCGACGTATATGTAATCGTCCTCGGCGTGCTCGGAGCTGCCGCGTCTGCGAAGAATAGCCGATCGCAGATATCTCTATAGCGCGCAGTTCGTAAGATCCCTCGGGAATAACGATCGCCAGATTCTCGGTGTCGAAGTAAAACGTATTGTTGGTAGAGTCGATGTTCGGTATCGTGTTGTACGTCTCGAAATTCGCGAGACCTATCTCGTATTCGCCGTCGCTCAGATCCAGGGCGGGGAAGTAGCTCGACGTGAGAACGCTGTTCTTCCTGGTCAACGTGAGAGTCAGCGACATGACGACTCAAAGACGCTTCCAATCGATCTCTCGTAGAAAGCGCAGACACAGCTGGCCGCAGATGCTCTGATCGAATCTCTGATACGACCGACGATTGTACGCGACGTTCGCGTCACGTCCGAGATATCGCTCGAGTTCCCCCGGGGGTCGAAGATTTCCGAAAGCGTCGAAGTAGACCGCGCTGTTTCCCTTCTTCGCGTAGGCGACCCAGTGCGTACCCGGGCCCACCGCGTCGTCGAGATTCACGATTCCGCTCTCGTTGCGACGCGCTCTCGTCGGCAGCCCCTGAAGTAAGGTATTTGCGAACGGCGCGCGATCCGATTCAGCTGCTCATCCGTCGTGACACCGGACGCCGGGAGATCGAGCGTCACCGGCGTCTCCTTACGCGAGATTTTTTTTTACTCCTTCTCGCTCTTCTGGTCGTCGCGCCGCTACCGCGTTTGTACGGCGCCAGATACAGCCCGCGACCCTCCAGCGCGCGATTGTGACGCGTCAGCTCCTCGAGCTGGCGTCTGGCGGCCTTGCTGTCGTTCACGGCCTTGGCCACCCCAGCCGCTCCACCGATCAAAGATCCGAGAGCTCCCAGCATCGGCAGAAGGGGCAAGAAACCTCCGCGTTTCGCCGCCGGGAGAACTCTCTTCCTGGTCGTGGTTCTCCTCTTCTTTCTCACACCCATGCCTAGCTTCGTTTTTGCTTTCATAGCAGCCCATACGGCGGCGGCGGCTGTTCTCTCACCGAGGGTCGCGTCGCTCGCCGAGACGCGCTCGCGCGCTCTCTCAGCGAGCGCCCGATCGGCGACGTGTCGATCGGCGAGGTCGCTGTTTCGAGAGTAGGCGACGTCGTGCTCGCGACACGAGGAATAGGTGAAAGTCGACAGATGTGCGACTGCGTTGGCATTATCACTGCCGCTCGCGTCGGACGCAATTTCCTCATCCTTTTCCATTTCTCGACATTTTTTTTTCCTTTTTTTCACAATCTTTGAACGCGAAAAGCAAGAACGACGCTGCACCGTGCGTATATTACGATATGCGAGCGGCATCGGAAGCGAACACGTTTATATACCTACCTGTTTCTATACCTAGCGTCAAACGCGAATCTAAAAAAGACTGCGATGAGATAATTTACGGTTACCGCATCGACTTATGCCCTCCAGCGACGTACAATCTGATAAAAATCACGCATTCGTCTTGTCGTAAGCAACATGCAATGACCTTGATCGATTACGTAATAACACGTGTATGCTCGATGTGACGGTTAGCATATAGGAGAGAGAGACGAGGCGCGAGGTAGGAGGTCAACGTCTTGCGTAACGCGATCAGTCTCACGCGGTACGTGTACCGGGGGAGACGTTTGGTGGAGGCCCGCGGGCGGTCGGAGTGGTGGGTCGGTCGACCCCCCACCCGACGGGGTTTCATTTTCACACAAGGACTATCTCCAGCCGGGGGGTGGTGCGGTCGGAGGGGGGAAGCGCGTGGTCACAGCACCGCACAACAGATGGTGCTGTACACGCTTCCCGTCCCACCGCACCACCCCCCGTTTGGAGATAGTCCCCGTGTGAGATGAAACCCGTCTCTCTCCTCTACTGATGTATTATTAACGCACCAGCACTCACGTTATTATTGTCATAGCCTAGCGTGTTATTAATTATTTCGTTATCAAAATAAAGACGTTAGAGATTTATCAGAAATTAATTCTATACGATCATTTAGAACTTTATATAACAAAAGTAATTATTTTTAACAGCAGTTTGATGAAATTAATAAGTTATTAATAATAATGATGAAAGAGGCGTTATCACCACGAATTATAAGAAGGAAGTATAAGAATCAGGAATCAATCGATTGGGAAGAGGAAATTATTGGCAAATTAGACAAATTTACAGCAAAAGTTATATAAACTCTGTTTTAATGTATGTTAAGAATAATCAATAAGGCTCGTATATAAGTAAGTATTAGAATACATAGTTGCATAAGAGTACATAAGTAAGTATAATAATATGTAATTAATATAAGAATAAGTATAAAAGTACAAAGTACAATTGTTACAAAATTACATGTAATATGTAATGCATGAAACAAAAGTAGTAATATTTAAAAATAAAATAAAAAAGAAAGAAAGAAATGTATCACTTTAAATTGTTCTAGACATAAACGTGCGTTGTCACAACTACAGGCCGTTTCGCTCCCTTCCATCCTCCTCCTCTGCCTCTTCTTCCACCCCTCCATCCTCCTCCTCTGCCTCTTCCGCCCCTCCATCCTCCCCTCCATCCTGACCATTGGGGAACACCCCACTCTTCTCTACGCTTTGATGCTGCTCTCCATCCAGGAGAACCTCTGCCTCTCGCCCGCCGCGCTCTCGAGGTATAATACCTATAACATAACGCAACATTTAATGAAAGCAATTATACCGCGATTATTTACAAAATAAACTTTGCATTGACAAATTTAACATACATGATGTTTCTTAGTTCCATATTTATTCCTCCTCTCTCTCTTCTTTCACGATGAGGCGGCGGGCAAGCCTCATGTACGTTATCTCCTTCATTCATTATCTCCTGCACACTCATGTTCTCTTTCTCCTCCCTTTCATGTTCTCTTTCCCAATCCATTTCGTGGACAAGTGTGCTAACTGCCTCCATGTTAATCTCCTTTCTTCTTCGTTGCCGAATGTCATTTTCAGAAAGGACTGTCCTATAATTTATACACAATCTTTATTATTACACCAGTAATGAAAAAAATGATAGGAACTGTTGTAAACTTTAGCTACGTTACGATATTGACTGCAAGAACTGAAAATCTATAGTGGACGTGGCGTAAACTATACATTTCCCGTACTGACAGTAAATATCGGAAATATTACTGTAATAAAGAGATTATAATTACGTAAAACTGAGATACTTACCTTTTTTCTCCCATTTTTGTCTGTCTCGCCTCCCTCTCCTTGCTCGTCCTTCCCTCGCTGGCCCTTCCTTCGCTCGATCTTCTCTCCTTGCTCGTCCTTCCTTCGCTGGCCCTTCCTTCGCGCGATCTTCTCTCTTTGCTCGCCCTTCCTTCGCTGGCCCTTCTTTCGCTCGATCTTCTCTCTTTGCTCGCCCTTCCTTCGCTCGATCTTCTCTCCTTGCTCGCCCCTCCTTTGCTCGCCTTTCTTCTCTCCTCTCTACGGTCTACGCGCCAAACTGTCATGCTGTTCTGTAAACTACATCAGACACATTAATTAGGTTATATATTATGAAACTGTTCGGAATGAATTTCGAACGGAATTATTGCGTTTTCCGTAGAAAACACAATACAATTGTATAAAATAAGTATTCAATTCCGATCGGAATCCATTCCGAAAAGTTGTATAGTACGTACGCTGTTTCTTTTTTCATCTCGTCTAAGTTCCAATCTCGTCGAAGTTCTAACCAGTTGTAACGTCTTTCTGGAAAATGGAAATTACGCCACAAGGCACAAGCACGTGCGAGCGCGATCCCCACCTTGTCGCCGCTGGCGCCATTTCCGTCGCGGCACCTCACGCACATTACTAGATGCGCACATACATGTGCGCCCGGCAACCAATCACGTACGTGCCTCGTCTCTGACATGGCGGCCGGTTTCTTGCGGGCCTGACATTGGCGGCTGTCGTCGACCAATCAGGAAGGTCGCGAGTGCGAGTAATCTATTGTACGTTTATACATAGATTTTGTGATTGATCGAGATGTAAAGCGAGTGACTTAAGTAAAGTTTTCGGTTAATGTGATCAATTTCAAGGATAGGCGAGAAGAGGAAGAGTTCAGAGGAAGTACTCAACGAATAAGTTGTACTATTTTCCACTGTAAATACCTGAAAAGAACATATTTTATTATACATTTTTAATGATAATGGCATACATTTTTGAGGTTAACTCTTCTTGTCTCGTGTACGAGTGGCCCAGAATTACCGATTGTCCTTTCAGATTTTGTAGAATGGACGAAAATGACGAAGCTGTAAAGCAATCAAAGTCGACCAAGCAATTTAAGAAAATTTGGCACGCTCAGGCATGTTGGTATCGCACAACAGTGAACGTATCATTGCATACTGAGACACTTTTTACGGTGATTGTTTAGTATAGGAGAGGCAGTTCCAATGACCTTGACCTTGACATATGTTATCAAGGTTACCCTTTTGAGTAACTTTCAGAAGGTTTTAGCCGTCACTCGTTTCTTATTAAACAGTTATTAACAAAAAAAAGTTTGAAAAATATAGCACTTATTTTGAATATGATTGAAAGACATAAACGACTAATATGTGGAAATAGTATATGTATGAACGAAGGAAAATCATTTAAAGCAGTGAATCGTTGATATATTGAACGGTCTTTTTGTTAAAGCAGAGAATATTTTATATTTGTGCTTTCTAACACATAAAATTGTATACCTATATACTTTTTTATACCAACTGGTTCTCTGCTTTAACAAAAAGACTTCAATATATCAGCGATTCACTGCTTTAAAAGACTTTCTTTCGTTCATACATGTACTATTTTCACATACATATTAGTCTTTTATGCCTTTCAATATTCAACTCAAAATAACTGCTATATTCCTCAAACATTTTCTGTTAATAACTTCTTAATACACATCGAGCGACAGCTAAAATCTTCTGAAGGTCACTCAGGAGGATGACCTTGACAACATATGTCAAGATCAAGGTCATTACAGCTGCCTCACCTATAGTAAATAATTATCCTTTTTACATATATGTATACACAACAACTCTGCCTACAAGAAAATTACTGTAAAGTTTTGTGTTATTTATACATAATTTACTATACATAAAGATTAATGTCAGCATAATTACGGAATATACGTATTATGCTGATACGTATTTATACTCCGTAATTACGCTGACATTAACCTTTGTGTATAGCAAACAGTCACAGATAAATAAGATACAGCTTCTAAGCAATTTTCTCTTTATTGTATGAGGGAATTATGCGAATGTCTAAAAAGTGTGTCAATATACACCTTCACTGCTGTGCGATGTACATACCATGCCTGATTGTGCAACATTTTTGGTAAATAATCAACTGTAAGGGGCGGGGGGCAGGCTGGATGGCCAAAACAGTACCTCTTTTTCGGGAAATTATTACAAAGGCACTAATAAAGATATTAAAACGATTTTTTTTATATTTTATTACATGTATTTTCTAGTATTTAAACAGAAATGTCACACGCAGTGTAAGTATGAGTGCAGCAGCTGCTGGCACGGTTCTTGTTCTTTTTAACGGTGGCCAACAGAACGTCTCCTTTTTAAGAAAATGGCGGCTGCTTTAAAAAAAGTTTCTTTCTCTCTCATTAACGACGTAAGATGATATTACATATGCATTATTAAATAATGCATATGTAATATCATCTTACGTCGTTAACATCTTTGATTAATATGTTACAATAAGTAATAAAAGTATTATTAAATGTAATGAATCAAAATCCAATATAATACTTTTCCGATTTTTTATGAAAATTTCACCAATTACGTCAAATGTTTGGAAATTTTATATGTTTATGTCGTATTACAACGGATTTTGCATCGTTACATTTAAATTGTACTTTAAGTTATGTGTTATTTTTGGTAGGTTTTTCTCTTTCTATAATAATATATATAACAGATATATATACATATAATTATATAAATAATTCGTGGTAAATAAATCTCACATTTATAAAAAATATTCGTACAAAAATAATAAGGACATAAGACGAGATTTAACATGTACGACAAAGAATTGTTGTGCAATATTTTATGTGACGAGAAATATAGAACCATACATGAGGATGGTAAAATTTATCCACCATCTCATGCCGTTTATCGCTCTATATCTGAGGCGATGACAAATGGTGGGTCCGACGACATAACGCCAAAACACATACATACAATTTTGAATAAAGACAGAAATGGCATGTACAGTGGTGTATTGAATGCATTTGCAATTAATAACACAGATACAAAGGATGATTCGAAAGATACTTCTTATAATATAACTGATTTGAATAACAGTTCTACTTGCGAGAAGGCATTGCAAAAGAAGTTTCAATTGTTGATTTCAGAAGAAAAGTGGGCGCAAATGAAGCCTAAAAAAGGAAACAGAAAATTTTACAAACGTAACTACATGTCATTGCAAGCAGGAAAATGGACCCCCATTTTTGCAGACAAAATATGGCAACAGACTAAAATACCATGCGCATTTACATTTAAACGTGCACACGTATTTAAAAGTAGCGACGCTAAATGCTACGCAACATTCAAGGGTACTTGCAATGAATGTGGTGCGAAACTTGTGGGCATCTTATATAGTAAGCCCGTGAAAGGAAACGATATAATTTTTGAGTGCA
Source organism: Leptothorax acervorum (assembly GCA_035220615.1). Taxonomy (NCBI): domain Eukaryota; kingdom Metazoa; phylum Arthropoda; class Insecta; order Hymenoptera; family Formicidae; genus Leptothorax; species Leptothorax acervorum. The sequence goes on along the minus strand of JASTWQ010000321.1, from coordinate 88,384 downwards.
CGCTCAGAGGATTTTCTGCAAATATTAAACATAAAATAAAAAGAAAAATGGACAAACAATTACAGCTGGAAAACACCGATCCATTAAAGAATTTATATACCGCAAAGCGCATTAGATTTACTGGTATTATCCATAATATAGGAATGGATCCATTTTATCGCATGTACTGGACTCCAGAGCAACAGCTTATGTACAAAACAGCCCATAGAGATAAGAACAGCTTATTAGCAATAGATGCTACAGGAAGTATAGGAAAAAAGTTACGTCTTCCTAATGGCAAAAAATCTTCGCATTTATTCTTATATGAATGCGTTTGCGCTTCTAAGCATGGCATCTTTCCAGCTTTTCAAATGGTATCCGCAAAGCAAGATGCAGCCATAATAAGTTACTTCTTTTTGGAAATTATAAGAAATGGTGCTCCAATACCTCGAATTGGTGTAACGGATTTTGGAAAGGCAATACTGATCGCTATTGCACGTGTATTTGCAAATTGTAATGATTTAAATCACTACTTGCAAATATGTTATAAAATTGTTCATAATAATTATATGGACATTCCGTCATGCTACATGAGACTAGATGTTAGCCATTTTATAGCAATGATTGCTAGATAAGATTGTCTAAGAGGCAAGGCAATTAAAGTACGTCAATTTCTCTTAAGATGTTTAGGGCAAGCATATCAGATGGATAATTTTGATGATATATCCCAGTTTTTAAAATACATATTAGTTGTAGCGTTAAGCGAAGAAATAGGCCATGATGATAGTGGTGTGTCGTTACCATCCGACAATTGTCTGACGTTTATTAATAATAAAATTAAAGGAGTTACGATTGACGATCCGAAAGAACAAGAAAAGCATAGACGCATGAAAGATGATGAAATCACTGCAGACGGTTACTAGACAACCTGAGCAGAAAACATATTTCTTGAAGCTCAAAAACTTGCCAATGCTTCAATCAATGGAACAATCGTAAACGCATACTACAATTTCGAAGCCGCAAAAAAAATAAAATATCTCATGAGTTACTTACCTTTATGGACAGGTATGATGAGACCGCATTTCAAGCGTGGTTCACAGACCGCTACATCATCCTTTGTTGAGGCTGAATTTGCCGACTTAAAGGCCAGAGCCTTTAAAAATCAATTACCCACGCGAATAGACAAATTTTTTGTACGACATATTGAATACCTTGACGGTAAACTTAAAATAACGTGTGGTTCATTCAATGAAAGAACCGATTTAAATGAGACAGAATCGAGTCCAGCAAGAACAAAAGACAACCTAATAGAGTCGCCTCCTAAAGAAAATGCGGATTTGAGCGAAAAAGAATTTAGTCCAGCGAAAATGCCTGATGAAGAAGACAATTTCATACAATCACCTTTAAAATATAATAATGCAGATCTGATTGCGAGTGACGAAGAATCATGTTTAATAATACCATCAGACCAAAGCAATCCGACACAATCACCTACTAAAAATGACAATACAAATGAGTCCTTTTCAAATACGGATAAAGATTATCTGGAGCAAGACTCATTAAACGAAATAAAAAATTGGCGATGTAAAATAAAGAGAGAAACCTCCGAAAATCCTGAAAGATATGTTTCGAAACGATCCAAATCAAATTATCTAACGCCATGCGCCGATTGGGATTTCAGTAATACAAACAAAACTAGAGGTCTTCCAGTTTTAGGAAATGGCTCCATGTGCAAATCGACTGCTATTGATAAACAACCAATACTGCTACGCGAAACTTGTGCATTGGACTCTACCTTTCAAGTAGTTTCAAATGGTATGGGTATGTACAATACTTATAAAACAAATATGGCTACACTAATTTCATCGAATAACTGCAAAATTTACAATGGAGATTTTAGAACGTGGAAAAAATATTGCGAAAGATTACAGCACAAGAGCATCGATTTTATGGAACCTACCATTGTTGGCAAAAAAAAGACGTAAAACGCGCACTAATTTATCATTTAATGCAAACTGTAATGTTGCGCATCTGATAGACTACTTATTTGACAGTATCCCGAGTTACACAACTGAGTACGATTGTTCCAAATGTGGCTATAGTCATAAAAGAACGTCACCAACGTATAACATAAATATTGACGAAATTTTAAAGAACGGCTTCAATAATATGCAACAAACGATCAACAACAAAATCATTTGTGCAAAAGAAACAACATGTTATCAATGTAAAAATACCGTTACTCGTACCATAACATACGGGCCTCATATAATTATTGACACAAGTATCACCACTGACGAAACCTACATGATAGATAACAACATTCAACAGTGGAAACATACGCTAAATGATGTAGCAAAAAGTACTGCAATTGAAAATAATAACTATTCTCTAGCAGGCCTTTCATCATACATCAAATATGGCCTTACAGACAGAGACGGACATTATGTTGCATTTACATATACAGGTCTACATTGGTACAAATTCAACGACATGCCCCCAACACGATCTACTGCAAATACAAATGAAGAAATATATCCACACGTAGTATTTTATGTTAAAACATAAAGATATAAGTAAGATGACAATATTTGATTATATAATTAAATTATTATCTATACATTATACATATCAAAAATGGAAAAATGGTACAAGAAGAAAAGACGAATAAATATACATGGACCTAAAAGACAAGCATTTAAGAAAGATTGAAATAATAGAAAACAAATTAAAATCAGAAGATGAACAAAATAATTTATCGCTCAGAGTTATGTTAAAATGCGCAGTAATTACCACGAAAATTTATTCTGCGCCGCGCGCAGTGATTACCACGAAAGTTCCTTCTACGCCACGCGCAGTGATTACCACGAAAATCTATTCTGCGCCGCGCGCAGTAATTACCACGAAAGTTCCTTCTGCGCCGCGCGCAGTGATTACCACAAAAATATATTCTGCGCCGCGCGCAGTAATTATCACGAAAATTTATTCTGCGCTGCGCGCAGTATAATATAAAACAGGCTGTTTGTAAATATAAAGTTAATGAGATGAAATTGTGCAACTGGAATAAATAACGACACATACGTGCGCATGGGTGGCATTTATATCTCACCCGTCAGAGTAGAAATCGCTATTCTCTAATGGGTAGATATGAATGATTGCAACCCATGTGTATTACAACAACGTGTCCACTATCCGGAAGTGAATGCATTTCTTCCTGCTTTCGTAGGAAGAAAACTTCGGGACTTAAAAATGTTTGGAGCTGACACATATAAGGTAACAGTAACTTTGTCATTTTTTATTTCAAAGCTTCGAAGATCCTGATTCATCGATAGAACCTTCGGCGGGCTACCAGAACTTCGATTAAAACCGCCTAATTCAAAAAAAAATTTTACTCCTCGGTACTTAGAAATTTTTCCAAAGACGCACTTTAAATGACTGTATTTCTCTAAATATTGATCATAGCGCTTCGAGTCTGATATTTGACAGATCTACAACTTCCATTATATTTCTCGTAGTTTTGAATGTCTTTTAACGTTTTCCAAGGAGTTCCGGCGCCTAGCATTATTTTTTAATTTTTTATACAATTTTTAATCTCCGAGAAAGCCAGATTTACGGGTATATGAGCCAGCCCGCGCATAATTCCGACAGTTCTAGGAGTTCTATTATATTTGTCATGTAGTTCTGAATGTCCTTTAACTATTTCCACGGAGTCCCGGAGCCTAGCGTTATTGGTTAATTTTTTAAACAATTTTTAAACCCCGAGAGAGCCAGATTTACGGATATATGAGTCAGCCCGCGCATAATTCCGACAGTTCCAGGAGTTCTATTATATTTGTCATGTAGTTCTGAATGTCCTTTAACTATTTCCAAGGAGTTTCCGCTCCTAGCGTTATTGCTTAATTTTTTAAACAATTTTTAAACCCCGAGAGAGCCAGATTTACGGATATATGAGTTAGCCCGCGCATAATTCCGACAGTTCCAGGAGTTCTATTATATTTGTCATGTAGTTCTGAATGTCCTTTAACTATTTCCAAGGAGTTCCGGAGCCTAGCGTTATTGGTTAATTTTTTAAACAATTTTTAAACCCCGAGAAAGCCAGATTTACGGGTATATGAGTCAGCCCGCGCATAATTCCGACAGTTCCAGGAGTTCTATTATATTTGTCATGTAGTTCTGAATGTCCTTTAACTATTTCCAAGGAGTTCCGGCGCCCAGCGTTATTGCTTAATTTTTTAAACAATTTTTAAACTCTAAGAAAGCCAGATTTACGGGTATATGAGTCAGCCCGCGCATAATTCCGACAGTTCCAGGAGTTCTATTATATTTGTCATGTAGTTCTGAATGTCCTTTAACTATTTCCAAGGAGTTCCGGAGCCTAGCGTTATTGGTTAATTTTTTAAACAATTTTTAAACTCCGAGAAAGCCAGATTTACGGGTATATGAGTCAGCCCGCGCATAATTCCGACAGTTCCAGGAGTTATCGATTAATTTTTTAAACCCCGAGAAAGCCGCTACGATCAATATTTTTCCACTTTATTATCGATTTTTGGGGTTATTTGAACGGAACTGTTATTAAAACCTATAGGGATCTCTAGAACTCTTCGAAACACTTCCGAATCCACCATAAAAAATTGATTTTTTTAAAAATGATGGGCGCCGTGAAGTTAGCCCCCCCATTTTTAAAATGGTGTTTTCGTCACTTTAATCGACGGAACTCTTTCTAAAATTTATAGAGAACTCTGGAACTCTTGCTGGGGCATCCAGAACTCCAATGATTTTTTTCAAAATTTGAAAAAGATGGGCCAACTTTACAGACGTAAAATCGTCCAAGAAATCACTTCCTGGAGTTTTCGACATCACTTAGGAAACACATAAGTGTCTACTCGCAGACCCGAATTTTTCGACTTTGACTGGCTGTAGCTCAAAAACTGTCCATTATTTAGCTTTGTGCCCATTACATATTTTGCTCAGTAGATCATAAGCTACAACATATTAAAAAATTAGCCGATTTTACCAAGATCCCATTTCCCATATAATTAGTGCGGGGTTCTTTGATTTGTAAATTATATAGGCTTTAATTCACAAATAAATTTTTATTTGTGAATTGCATCGGCTTTAATTTATAATTAAAATTTGTCTTGTGACTTATATACGCTACAAATCAATTTTACTTGCAAATTGCATCGGCTTTAATTTATAATATACGTGTGGCCTCCACGCGCGGCAGAAGTGAAACTTCTTAGCTGTGAGGAATAGGATAGTATCTCGTTTATAGTATCTGAATTGATGCCTATGTAATTCAGAAATTAAATTTTAATTATAAATTAAAGCGGATGCAATTCACAAATAAAAATTTATTCGTGTATTGAAACCTGTATAACTCACAAATCAAATTTTAATTATAAGAGTGAAGTTTCAGGTTATGAGAAAAATTTGCCCATATATAATTATATATGGGCCAACTGTTGCCAACTTTTACATTTATATACATATAATTATATATAGACAAATTTGTCTCATAACCTAAAACTTCACTTTTATAATTAAAATTTGATTTGTGAGTTATACAGGTTTCAATACACGAATAAATTTTTATTTGTGAATTGCATCCGCTTTAATTTATAATTAAAATTTGATTTCTGAATTATATAGGCATTAATTCAGATACTATAAACGAGATACTATCCTATTCCTCACAGCTAAGAAGTTTCACTTCTGCCGCGCGTGGAAGCCACACGTATATTTTTTTTACCATATTAAATTTCTTCGACGTAACTGGCAATCGTTCCTGACGGTCATAATCGTCAGGACATTTTAACCAAGATTCTGGTCTTTTTATCTCAACGCTTAATTTAAGCATCTTAATTTTAAATAATTTAATTTTTATTGTGAAAAATATTACCCCAGCCAGGGTTCGAACCTGGAACTTCCCGCTTTCTGTGCAGGCGTCGTGCCAATTCGACCACTGAGACATGTGGTAATATTTATCGCAATAACACGTATAAATAAACAATCATAAGATAGAACACCGATATTTTGGTCAACGGTGTATATTCACTGTATAAAAACTGATTTGTGAAAAATTTATTTGTGAATTAAAGCCTGTGTAATTCACAAATAAATTTTTATTTATTTGTGAATTGCATCGCCTGTAATTTATAATTAAAATTTAACTTGTGAATTAACGTAACGCTCCCGAGACGAATCACGCCCATGGAAGTTTTTGACTTTTCGCGACGGATTTTCATAACGCGAACGCGTAACGCGACGCTCCGGATCACTCCCGTATAAGTTTCGACTTTTCGTGACGGACTTCCATAACGCGAACGCGTAACGCGACGCACCGAATCGCTCTCGTAGAAGGTTTTACTTTTCGTGACGGACTTCCATAACGCGAACGCGTAACGCGACGCATCGAATCACTCTCGTAGAAGGTTTGACTTTTTGTGACGGATTTCCATAACGCGAACGCGTAACGCGACGCTCCGAATCACTCCCGTAGAAGGTTCGACTTTTCGTGACGGACTTCCATAACGCGAACGCGTATCGCGACGCTCCGAATCACTCCCGTAGAAGGTTCGACTTTCGTGACGGATTTCCATAACGCGAACGCGTAACGCGACGCACCGAATCGCTCTCGTAGAAGGTTTTACTTTTCGTGACGGACTTCCATAACGCGAACGCGTAACGCAACGCATCGAATCACTCTCGTAGAAGGTTTGACTTTTTGTGACGGACTTCCATAACGCGAACGCGTAACGCGACGATCCGAATCACTCCCGTAGAAAGTTCGACTTTTCGTGACGGACTTCCATAACGCGAACGCGTAACGCGACGCATCGAATCACTCTCGTAGAAGGTTTGACTTTTCGTGACGGACTTCCATAACGCGAACGCGTAACGCGACGAATCGAATCACTCCCGTAGAAGGTTCGACTTTTCGTGACGGACTTCCATAACGCGAACGCGTAACGCGACGCTCCGAATCACTCCCGTAGAAGGTTCGACTTTTCGTGACGGACTTCCATAACGCGAACGCGTATCGCGACGCTCCGAATCACTCCCGTAGAAGGTTCGACTTTCGTGACGGACTTCCATAACGCGAACGTGTAACGCGACGCTCCGAATCACTCCCACAGAAGGTTCGACTTTTCGTGACGGACTTCCATAACGCAAACGCGTAACGCGACGCTCCGAATCACTCCCATAGAAGGTTCGACTTTTCGTGACGGACTTCCATAACGCGAACGCGTAACGCGACGAATCGAATCACTCCCGTAGAAGGTTCGACTTTTCGTGACGGACTTCCATAACGCGAACGCGTAACGCGACGCTCCGAATCACTCCCGTAGAAGGTTCGACTTTTCGTGACGGACTTCCATAACGCGAACGCGTATCGCGACGCTCCGAATCACTCCCGTAGAAGGTTCGACTTTCGTGACGGACTTCCATAACGCGAACGCGTAACGCGACGCTCCGAATCACTCCCACAGAAGGTTCGACTTTTCGTGACGGACTTCCATAACGCAAACGCGTAACGCGACGCTCCGAATCACTCCCATAGAAGGTTCGACTTTTCGTGACGGACTTCCATAACGCAAACGCGTAACGCGACGAATCGAATCACTCCCGTAGAAGGTTCGACTTTTCGTGACGGACTTCCATAACGCGACTTCCGTAACGCGACTTCCGTGACGCTTCCGGTTCGAATCACCCCCCGTGCCCTAAGAAGTTTCATTTCAATAATCACGAATTTTCTACAATCGTATACGAATACATTACGCGCGCCACGTGCAATTATAGCTTCAAACCATAAAAGAAAATGTTGTAGAAATTGGTTGCAACAACAGACTTTATATAAAATAATCTATGGTTGTAACCAATGTGCACAATTTTTTCTCAAAATCGCTTGCTGTATTCCCTATAGTTAAATTTGAGTTAACTTTGCAGTTACGGCATAATTCACCTGCATCTTGGAACTCATTGAAATCCCACAATTGAACCATACCGATTCCGGCATAAGTTAACGGATACGGCCATCATAAACCAGCCTACAAGTTGAGTTACTTTGCAGTTACGGCATAATTCACCGGCATCCGGAAACTCATTATGAACGAAAATATTGAAATCCCATTGTCAAACTTTAACGGTTCCGGCAAAAGTTAACGGATACGGCCATCATAAACCAGCCTTTAGGGTGCGTCCAGATGGAGAAAGAAATAGCGGAACAAAACAGTAACGGAAAAAGCTATGGTGGGGGGTTAGCCAATGATAGTAATTCCGTTCCGTTATTTCGTGGCCGGGGTCCCCATGGCAAAAATTTCCTAGGACGGAACTAAAACGGAACACAGTCGCAATGCAATTCAACGCAATTGTCGCAAACCGGCAAACATAGTCGCATAACCTGTGCGTAACGTGTATTTTGTAATAATCGCTGGTAACTGTGCTTTAAAGGCACTGAGAACTGCTGAGAACAAGCTCGCTAAACGTTTAATAAGAAATTCGCCTACAAAAGTATTATAATAATCTAAATCTAAAGTATATCAATTAATTCACACGACATGGTAAAGTATTCATTATATATGTATTTTATCTACCAACAAGGTGCCACGCGTATGTATAACAACCAATATATTTATATATTTTAATTTTTTAGGAACAATATAAGTGTGGGTATTGCAGTTGGATATTAAAACATGACCAACTTGAACAGCATTCTTGCTTTGCGAACAATCTACATTCATTAGTGATGGATAATGAAGGAAGACTTTTTATAACAGGTAATGTAAATTTCTAAAATTATATTGTTAATAAATTGTATAAATTACTTTACTAATAAATTGTTATTGCAGAAAACGAGACTAACGAAACCAACAAAGATAATGTGCAAGATGAAGATGGGCTGGATGAACACCTCATCTCAGCTGTAAAAAACAGACGTGCGTTGTACGATAGTAGTTTGCCGGTGAAACAAAGAGGAAGAAAACAACAAGATGACTTGTGGAACGAAGTCAGTGTACATTTAAGGGGATCCTAAAGCCGTCTGTAATACCGGCTTTTTTTCTTAGAGAAAATCTTTTAATTGGTTTTATAGAAATGCAAAATTTTTGTCTAGAATTAAAGTACGCATCAAAATCTAGGTCATGGTGGTCGAATTTATATCGAAAACAAAAAGAAATTAATATTTTTGTTAATTTTTGGTATACATGACAATATTTGCTTTGTACAAAAATTTTACAATAAATATCCACAAAATTAGACCGGTATGACCTAGGGACAACATGTAAGAACAATATCGTGCAATTGGAACTAAGAATAAAAGCCTACAAAAAAAGATTAGTTGTAATGAATGCAAATCGAAAACTTTTAGCCTAGAAAAGGGGAAGAGGAGCAATATGGCATGTAGGAATAGTTACTGGATTTTGAAAGAGATGTCGTTGCCGAACATGTCGATAAAGTCATTACGTATACACTAATAGTGTCTTATCTGTCACAGTCAGAGGAGGTTATAAACACGTAGCCGTCTTGACCGCGTGTTTATAACCTGTTATGACTCTGACAGATAAAGACACTTGTGAAAAACATGCACCGCAATAAAAATGTTATTTTGTATTGCTTGTGATTGATTACTTGTGATTTTATCAAATAATGTGTCGAGAATAGTTTGAGATGTGTGGTTTAGCATTACTTTCACATAACGATCAATGTACAATTCTCTATCAAATTATTATTTCCTTTCATTCCTTATATATCCAGTGTTTCTTATGCATCTTATTCTGTATTGTTTATAATGTTTTATAAGATAGATTCCTGCAGTTGAATATTGGTTATTATCTGATAACACTGCTAAATTATCTTGCTCCAGCTGTTCATGAACCGTTACTTGATCTTGATAACATCACAAAATATAAGATTGTACAAATTAGAATAAAATAAGAAAAACATCTTATTCTTACTTTATTCTAATTTATACAATATAATATTTTGTGATGTTATCAAGTAATGTCTCAAGAATAGCTGCAGTAAGATATGTAATTTAGCAGTGTTATTAGATAATAACCAGTGTACAACTGCAGGAATCTATCTTATAAAACATTATAAACAATACAAAATAAGATGCATAAAAGACACTGCATATAAGGAATGCAGGAGAATAATAATTAGATAAAGAATTGTACATTGGTCATTATGTGAAAGTAATGCTAAACTACACATTCAAGCTATTCATGACACGTTATTTGATAACATCCCAATAAATATCAACTAATAGTAGCATTGCGTCTTATGTTGCAATTTCCCATTCCATGTTACTTATATGTTGCTATAACTTGGTGTTCAATAATATTGTCATCTTATCAAATAATGTGTTCTGAAGAGCTTGAGATATGTAATTCACCATTCAAATAATGACCAATGTACAATTTTCCATCTTGAAATTATTATGTCTTTAGCATTCCTCATTACATCCAGTATTTCTTATACATCTTACATTATTCTATATTGCTGTTTCAATGAGAGATTCCCATTATTGTACATTAGTTATTATCTAATAACACTGTTATATTACATATCGCAAGCTGTTCATGAATCATTACTTGATAAAGTCCCAAATATTGTATAAATTAGAAAAAAATAAGACTTGATTCTTCTTTTATTTTTATTTGTATAATATTATGTTACTTTTATTTATGATTTCATCAAGTAATGAATCATGAATAGCTTCAGATATGCAATTTAGCATTACCAATGTACAATTATGGGAATCTATCTTATTGAAACATTGTCAGCAATATAAAATAATGTAAGATGTATAAGACACACCGGATGTAAGGAATACTAGAAAATAATAATTTCAAGAGAGAGAATTGGTCATAATCTAAATACTAAATGCATATCGCGAGCTATTTTACTTATAGTGTTTTATAGGATTTTGCAAGGATAAATAATATAGAATGTAATAATATAAGAAGAATTTGGAACATATACATATATTTGTCCAAAAATGTACATAAACGTAGGTATTATATATATTTTTTTTTCTTTACATGTATGGGTGACTACGGTAGTAATAGCTACCTATACCGTAGTTACCCATACCGTACATATAGGGTGGCGGGAGCGTCATCTGCGGAGGCAGCATCGGCGGGAGCGTTGATGCTGCTGGTGGAACGTATGCATGTTGAAATGTATACATTCCACCAGCATGTACTTTTCGTCGTTCCTGCTGGAGCGCCCGGCGCACTACATGATTTAATTGCTGTAACAAAATAATATGTTACTTTATACAAAAATTTCAACTTGCTTTCTATTAAATTCAAGTAAGGCTACATTTTTTGCGAGAAATGTAATTTTAAAAAATGACATAAGTGTGTTCCAGATATGTGCAAAAATCCTCTGTGCGTTTGCATCAAGTTGTTGATACGCACCCTCAGAAAAGATTTCTGATTACTAGACAAAAAATATTCTTGACACATTTAATCTCATTACAACCTAAAGTAGCATAAAAATAAAACAATATTTAGATTAAATCAATAATTCCTATTCTCCTCTCGCGAATAAAATAAGATTGACTTATTATCTTGAGACAAGAGCAACATATATAAATTTAAGCTTATATATTCTTGCATGTAGAATAATTCTTTATTCGATGTTATAGCTCGCGATGTTTAAAATAAGATTGATTTACTATCTTGGGACAAGAATAACATATATATAAATTTAGGCTTATATATTCTTGCATTTAGAATAATTCTTTACTCGATGTTATAGCTCGCGATGTTTAAAATAAGATTGATTTACTATCTTGAGACAAAAGTAACATATATACATTTAAGTTTATATATTCTTGCATTTAGAATAATTCTTTACTCGATATTAGAGCGCGCGATGTTAGCGCCATAATATTTGGCGCGATATGTGCTACTGTCTTTTGTTGACGCCAAACCTCACCCAACGTCGCGTAGTTCAGTATACGCGGATCGCAGCGCGATTTCGCGTATTGAATATCGTCCCACATTGATTTCCCGTTGTCGCGTAACGTGTAAAAGTGTGCGTCGTGCAACATCAGGAGTGCCGTGCAAAATACCATCGTCTTATTGAGACGATTACCGTGACCATACCGATAACATAATAGAAGGTTTGTTTGCGTCGCATGCCCCAAGCATGTGACGCGAACAAGAGAGTGCTTCGTGCACGGTCAACATCGGGAGTACGTGCCGCGCGATCGTCGTATCGGGACGATTACCGTAATTAGTCGTGTTTCTCTGTGTCGTGTTTCTTTATACCTATAATATCCATCATTAGAACACATGATGGATCTCACATACATAACTGTAGAAGACATATTAAAAGATATGGAGATGTCGCATCTCGAATCTTATTTCTCAAGTAAGTATATATACAGGGTGTTACTAAAAAAGCGGACACTAACTACATAGCGGTATTCCTTGTCAAAAACTGAGTCGAAAAGTCCTGAACCACTTTTTTCTATAATGCTTAACAAAGCCGTAATCATTGAGTAAAGTTAGTCCAACCAGCGTCGTTCTTTAGCCGGGCGAACGTCGGTGAGCCGCGCGCCTGATAGTGTGCGTGAGCGCTCCGCCGCGCATCGCGCGGCGGTACGGCGGCACGGCCGCGGCCGGCCGCGACGGCCGCGCTATGCCTTCGCGCGCGTTGCATGCAATATTCTTACGCATTGTAATAATAGAAATAAATTTTTCTTGCACTAAAAATCACTTTTTACTCTTCGTCAGAAGTATCCCCTTGCAGAAAATTTTGATAACGGATAAAACTTTCGCCAAGACATAACTATTATTAACATATGAAAATTAAAACAAATACAAAAAATTATACTGTGTATTTTACAATACAAAATTTTACAATACAAAAATTATTTTCTAAACAATCCGTTTCGTTAAATATCTTTGCGTTAACTTAATTTAAATTATAACACAAAGCACTTATTGAATCTTTCTACGAGGTTTGCCCAGTTACTCAGAAGTAATAAATTTTTTAAGGGAAATTTACTGTAACAATTAGATATTTAAATAATCTCGTACTTAAAAGGAAATACGTTAAAAATATTATTAAAAGCTAAAGTATTCAAAAATAAAAGAATTTCTTCTTTTATGAAAAGAAGATTTATCCTAAGTCATGAATAACGCTGTCCAGATGTACAATCTTTTTGAAACCTAAGGCAAATAAGAGCAAACCGCCGAGCGAACAATATTAATTTTTATATTAATAATAAATAATAACACGTTTAATAACTTAAAACAAAATAAAATACAAACGTTTCTGTCTTAGTTTAGACGCATAAATAAAAGTGAAATGTTATCGTATTCATAAGACATTGGACAGCGGTAAAGTTATTGGAAAAGGTTGAACATAAGGTGAATTACGTGATAACTGCTGCCTTTTAAATAAAATGAAATTGAAAAGTTAGCTGCAATTCGTATGTTTCTTTATAAAGATATAAAATTCACTTACCAGGCAGTGTAATATCAATGTCATGATGATCTACCGTCTGGTTTCAGTAACAAAACAATGCTTATAAGTTAATGTCAGCGTACGGACTGAAGGCCTAGACTTAAGCGTAAGGTGAAATGAGTACAGAGAAATATCATGAAGCATCATATAACAAAGTAACACTCGTAAAAAAATAAAATAAGTTAATAAATAAAACAGGCTACAAATGTCAATTGTGTGGAAATCTCTCGACAATAGGAGAATAATCATTAGAAAGATTTTTTTATTTACTAGTTTATTTATTTACTTATTTTTTTGTTTACTAGTGTTATTTTGTTATATGATACTTTATGACATTTGTATGTATTTATTTCACCTTGCGCTTGAGCCTAAGTCTTCAATCCGTGCATTGATCTTAACTCATGTAATAAGCATTGTTTCATTACTGAAACCAGACACGGTAGATTATCACGAGATTGATACAACACTGTCCAGCAAGTAAATTTACATCTTCATGAAAGAACATACGAATTGTAGCTAATTTTTGTGATATTATTTTATTTAAAAGGCAGCAGTTAGTGATTTACCTTATATTCAACCTTTACCTTTTCTAACAACTTTACCGCTGACCAATGTTTTACGAATACAATAACAGTTCACTTTTATTTATGCGTTATTGACAATTAGATTTAAAATTATTGCAAAATGTTACACACAAAAGGGTCTAAACTAAGACAGATACGTTTGTATTGTATTTTCTTAAGTTATTAAACGTGTTATTATTTATTATTTGCTATAAGAATTAATATTGTTCGCTCGGCGTTTTACTCTTATTTACCTCATGTTTCAAAAAGATTGTACATCTGAACAGCGTTATTCATGACTTAGGATAAATCATTTTCTCATAAAAGAAGAAATGTTTTTTTATTTTTTAATATTTTTAATGTATTTTCTTTAAGTACGAGATTATTTAAACATCTAATTATTACAGTAAATTCCTCCCAAAAAATTTATTACTTCTGAGTAACTGGACAAAACTCGTAGAAAGATTTAATAAGTGCTTTGTCTTATAATTTAAGTTAACGATAAGATATCTAACGAAACGGATTGTTTAGAAAATAATTTTTGTATTGTAAAATTTTGTATTGTAAAATTTTGTATTGTAAAATACACAGTATAATTTTTTGTATTTGTTTTAATTTTCATATGTTAATAATAGTTATGGCTTGGCGAAAGTTTTATCCGTTATCAAAATTTTCTGCAAGGGGATACTTCAGACAAGAGTAAAAAGTGATTTTTAGTGCAAGAAAAAATTATTTCTATTATTACAATGCGTAAGAATATTGCATGCAACGCGCGCGAAGGCATAGCGCGGCCGCCGCGGCCGGCCGCGGCCGTGCCGCCGTGCCGCCGCGCGATGCGCGGCGAAGCGCTCACGCACACTATCAGGCGCGCGGCTCACCGACGTTCGCCCGGCTAAGGAACGACGCTGGTTGGACTAACTTTACTCAATGATTACGGCTTTGTTAAGCATTATAGAAAAAAGTGGTTCAGGACTTTTCGACTCAGTTTTTGACAAGGAATACCGCTATGTAGTTAGTGTCCGCTCTTTTAGTAACACCCTGTATACAGGGTGTCCCATTTTAAACAGTCGAAGCGAAAATCTCGAAAACTGAGCCTGATAGGCAAAAATGTTTCAGACAAAAGTCGTATGGTTTCAAGGGGGGCATAAGATGGTAGCAATGATTTGACTTTGGATGGTCGTTTGAAGCTCACGTGAACGTCACCTTCAATTTCTTACAGCAAAACCCTTATATTGTAATATATCGTGTGAAAGAGCATAAAATAAGAAAAATTTTGGCGCAAACTAGAGGTCGATACGTTGACCCGTTCAGGAGTTATTTAGGGTCAAAAATTGGCTTTTTCCAACTTTGACACTAAATGACTCTCGAACGGATCAATGTATGAGTTATTTAGTGTCAAAGTTGAAAAAAGCCAATTTTTGACCCTAAATAACTCCTGAACGGGTCAACGTATCGACCTCTGGTTTGCGCCAAAATTTTTCTTATTTTATGCTCTTTCACACGATATATTACAATATAAAGGTTTTGCTGTAAGAAATTGAAGGTGACGTTCACGTGAGCTTCAAACGACCATCCAAAGTCAAATCATTGCTACCATCTTATGCCCCCCTTGAAACCATACGACTTTTGTCTGAAACATTTTTGCCTATCAGGCTCAGTTTTAGAGATATTCGCTTCGACTGTTTAAAATGTGACACCCTGTATAATTATATATAATTATATGTTTTTATATATGGTCATATCTAATTATACATGGTCACATGTGCAACCAGTGGTCCCACATACAACCAGATATAGCATTATATCTAATTGTATATAAATGTATGTGAAGCCAGATATAATGATATGTGAGTAGTGTATCCTACATATAACTAGATATAGTATTATATACAACCATATATACAGTCATATATAGCCAGATATATTAATGTGAATAATCTGGTCTTATACAGGGTGTCCGAAGACCTCACCGACAAACTTTGAGGAATGATAGGTCACACAGAGAGGATCATTTTTTGTTAAGAAACATATGGTCGCTGACGCGACCTTAAGGAGTTATGCATCCGAAAAGTCAGATTTCCGGTAAAATGTTTTAAACAAATAAAATTTATTTTTTCTTGCATGTTCTGAAAATTTACAATAATAGCTGTTTAAATTGCCTGCCCTGTACCTCATTACATTCTTGACACCTTCGCAGCATTGATTGTCCAACTCTGTCGAGTATGACAGGGTTGTTTCGGATTTGTTGAAACGCAGCATTTATTCGGTCAATCAGTTCCGCTCTGTTGTCAACTGGGGTGACGTACACGATACTCTTAACATACCCCCACAGAAAATAATCAAGGGACGTTAAATCGGGTGATCGCGGTGGCCACGCAACAGGTCCCGCTCTTCCTATCCAATGTTCCCCGAATTTGGCGGTTAAATGTGCGCGCACATCAATGCTGAAGTGTGGTGGGGCTCCATCATGCTGGAACCACATGTTCCTGCGCACAGCAAGCGGTACATCCTCGAGCAGTTCCGGAAGTGTGTTCTGCAGGAACTGTAGATAGTCTGCTCCATTTAAACGTGGTGGAAAAATAACAGGTCCTATCAGATGATTACCAATCATTCCAGCCCATATGTTGACGGAAAACTGTTGTTGGTGAGCTCTAACAAAAATCGTATGTGGGTTCTCATAGTCCCAAATCTGACTATCCCTGTTGTTAAAGTATCCCGTCCGCGTGAAGCAGGCCTCGTCTGTGAACAAGACGTGCGTGGGAAAGGCAGGATCAGTGACACTTTGATGAAGAAACCACTGTACAAATTGCATACGAGGTGCAAAGTCGTTCGGTCCTAGTGCCTGCACCTTCTGGAGGTGGTACACATGTAGGTCGTACTCATGCAATACTCTCCAAACTGACATGCGACTTGTGCCCATATCGTGCGCCACAGCACGCGTGCTAGCTGAAGGTTCATTGCTGAATCTCTCGATCACATTGTCTTCAAAATCAGATGTCCTCACATCACGCCTTTCCCCGCCAACATGCTGAGGACGAAGATTCCCCGTCTCTCGAAGGCGTTGATGAATTTGAGCAAAGGTACTGTGGTGTGGATGTCTTCTGTTAGGAAACCGCTGCTCGTAGATGCGACGAGCTTCTCTTCCATTTTCCCCTAGCCTCACCGTAACACATTATCATGTCAGTCAGCTCAGCGAATTCGTAATTCATGCTTGATTGATTGATAACAAACTCACAGAACAACAACAAACCTACGACGTAGGTTAGGTTGTGACCGGACACGGCCGTTTGAGAGTGTGGGAGTCGCGTAATCACTTCCAAAATCACGGTCGCCACTCGGTTTGACCTATAACTACCGAGAAGGTGTGCTCGAGATATAATCTCTAATGTAAGTTAGGGTAATTTCTCCCTTCTGTTGCAGGTGTGTATCCCCGATGGATCATCACCGTCGCTGCCGCTTCCCCGGATCCTCGCTTCACCGCATACCAGGTAGCTGCTCACTGATGCCGGGTCCCCTGGATCCTCGCGTCACCGCATACCAAGTTACCGCTCGCATATATTAATTATTAACGGTTATTAAATATTCGCTTTGTGTTGTAGGTGGATGCCCCGTGGACCATCACCGTCGCTGCGCTCTCCGTATAGGATATTCGCTGGCCTCGATTATTAACAATACTAATTTATTTTCTTCTGTTTCAGGTTCCTGCCCAGGATGGATCGTCGCCGAAGATGAACTTCCCCGGAGTCTCGCACCACCAAGGAGTCAATGGACAACGTTGTAGCACCGCCGTGGGACAAGGTGAGTAGAAGGTAAGTACGTTAAAGTAATCTTGAGACACGACTTTCACTAAAGACGAACTATTTATTATAAATCGTTAATACTTGTATTTGTTACAGTGTTTCAGTTCACGCACGCAATGTGTCGTTTACAGAAGGTGGCTATTCACCGCTCGCTATTGTAGAACGAGAAATTTAACGCGCAATCACGCGGGAGTTACCGGTTGTTATATACAGTGCGTAGAACGTCCGCACGCTACGACTGTATCCGATAGACTGCCAAGAGCAACGTTGCTCGCTGTGGCTCCCTACCACTCAAGCTATCCCCACTCATGGGTTGTTATTCACAATCTCGCGATCACGCCACGCTGACGTCATACGTTTTTGCATGTTTTCGCACATGCCGACACGCTGTTTTCGCATGGTTGACGTGTGTGTGCCCCGTAACTCCTGTCGTGGGGCCACGGTATGGAAATTTCCGCTGCCGGTACACTGTTTGGGAACTCCCCAGACGGCACCGCTGCACCAGGTTTCCGTTTTTCGTAATTTTGGCCGGAGGTTGACGCCGACCCGTGCGCACCCTCTCGGGGATGCTCTTTAGTCGGTTGGCAGTCGACTTTCCTGTGGAAGATGCCCGTGGACGATTCTGGTCACCGGATGTTGACGCCGACCTATGCGCACCCTCTTTGGGATGCCCCTCGAACGTTTGGCACCCGACTTCCAGGTGGAAACTGGCTGGGTCCATTTCTAGACCTCCAACTTTGACGCCGACCCCCTAGGCCCGTGTCCTAGGTCTTCGAGAGGACGTCCCTGCAGTCAGTTCTCGGAGATGACCCCTACGTCGCTACTTAGCGAACGCGTCATCGTACTTTGACGCCGACCCGACTGGGACGTGTACCAGGTCCCTCGCAACGCATCTCTACCGTCAAATCTCCGATATCAGTTGTGATCTTAGAACGCGTCACCGGACATTGTCGCCGACCTACCATACACGTATACTAGGTCTCAACTAACACATTACAAGACTTAGTTCCTGAAGAAAACGCCTGCTTAGCTACTTAGCAAACGCGTTGTCGGACTTCGACGCCGACCCGATTAGGACGTGTACCAGGTCCCTCGCAACGCGCCTACACTATCGCATTTCCGATATCAGCTTTCGTTTTCGAACGCGTCGTCGGACATTGACGTTGACCCACTAGGCGTATGTAACAGGTCTAAAATAGCGCGTTTCAATCATCTGTTCTCGGCGAAAACGTCTAGGTGGCTACTTAGCAAACGCGTTATCGCATGCTGACGCCGATTGGTCCAGAGTGGGTACCAGGTTCCAATCATGGACCTCGCGTGAGTTTATACTGGAGATTGTGTGTGGCTTACGCCTTTTCGCGCGAATCTGTCGCCCAATTCTCGCACAGCAAAATAAACATAACAAATCTTAACTGGCGTGAGCCGAAACAAAATAATCGAAGTGAATGGGGCGTGATTAACCATATAGTATCCTTAATGCTACTGTCTTAAGATCTATCGCCGATTGGCGTTGCCTGATGGGCGTAAACATAGAACTAACCGATGTAATACTGTTTGGCCAACGGGCCTTTAAAGAAGCTGAACACAAATGAATGCACTTTTAACCGTGCTACCAAGACTTACAACATAAGAAAATAAACTTTGCATAGGCTCACTAGAACACAAGTCTTGTGTATCGAGATCATCCCGGTCCGGCGCCTCGGCTCCCTACTTCTGACGTGGTTGGTCCAAATCCGACACACCCTCGCTGTCCGGACTTTGAAGGTCGTCGGACGGCTGGTCCACCTTGCCACCAGTGACTGGCACCCACACCACTGGTGCATTCACTGGGAGTACCGACCCCCTCGGGTCCCGACTGTGGTGCTCCAGCGCTGGCCGCGTCTCGTCTGAGATCACGGGCATGTCCCGCGGCTGGCTCCCCATCTCCTCCGGCGCCCCGTCGTCGGGCCTGACGACCGGGTCGGGCACCACCACGCGCTCCAAAAGTACCCGTGGTGACCCCCTTGTCGCCTGAGAAGCGTGCGGTCGCAAGGTTAGGTTGTAGGTATAGAAAGACTAGTAGTAATACTATGTCGGTTCTAAGCCGGGAGCTCCGAGGGGGGAGCGGGGCGGGGGAGACTCGAGGGGCGGGGGGGCTGATGTCACACGGGGAGGGGGACTTTTTATGCGTCAGGGCCAAGGGGTTCAGGGGGGGGGGGGGTATCACCTACGTACACGTACTGTACTGCAGGACTGCGTTCCGATTCCCCACCCGGGTGCACTCCCTCTCTTTCTATCTTACTCTTCTGAGAGTTAATTACATTAAATTTTATTTGTGCAAAACATTTTACCGGAGATCTGACTTTTCGGATGCATAGCTCCTTAAGGACGTGTCAGCGACCATACGTTCCTTAACAAAAAATGATCCTCTCTGTGTGACCTATCATTCCTCAAAGTTTGTCGGTGAGGTCCTGGGACACCCTGTATACAACCAGATATAGCACTATATCTAATTGTATATAAATGTATGTGAAGCCAGATATAATGATATGTGAGTAGTGTATCCTACATATAACTAGATATAGTATTATATACAACTATATATACAGTCATATATAGCCAGATATATTAATGTGAATAATCTGGTCTTATATACAACCAGATATAGCACTATATCTAATTGTATATAAATGTATGTGAAGCCAGATATAATGATATGTGAGTAGTGTATCCTACATATAACTAGATATAGTATTATATACAACTATATATGCAGTCATATATAGCCAAATATATTAATGTGACTAATCTGGTCCTTTATACAACCAGATATAGCACCATATCTAATTGTATGTAAATGCATGTGAAGCCAGATATAATGATATGTGAGTAGTGTACCCTACATATAACTAGATATAGTATTATATACAACATAAGAAGCATTTATATCTTTGTAGATTATATATGATTATATATAATCATATATAAACACATGTTACACTTTTAATTTCGGATTATCCGATAGATGGCATCCGTTGGGATAGAGATGGGCGATGTTGGGGAGAAAAACCGATTATGTAATAATCGATTATGAGAATAACCGATATCGAGAAATCGATTAATAAAAAAAATAATCGGGAAATAATCGATTTTTTAAACTGGTTATTTAAGATTTAAGGGGGAATATACCTTTGTAAATTTTTTTTGTTTGCATTTTTTTTCATTGGCTTAAAAGGTCCCTTAACTATCCAAAAATGATATCCATAAGGTTTTATGAGGGGGACAATTTTTTAAGTGGTCCAAAAATTCGATTTTCCGAGGAAGGTTTTACAAGGGGAGGGCGCGAGGGCCGGGAAACGGATTTGAATGAAACTTATTCCTGTAGTAGCCCTTCACTAACAGTGAAACATAGTAAAGCGCTAGCGCGCAACTCTCAACCGTTTTCGAGAAAAAAATTTTTGAAAATCTTGCGACACAAGTCTACCGGTTCGCTAGCGCTGAGATTCGACGAAGTGGCGTAGCCGCGCAGTTGAGGCGCGCGGCTTCTACGCCGCCGGCCCGGGTTTGATTTCCGTTGCTTTTGCAAATCCCTTTTTTTTTTCATTTTTTTTTATTTGCATTAATAATAAAAACGTTGAATTAAAACAAAATAAATAAATTTAATAATTTTAACAAAAAATAAACAAAATAAACGGAAATGCTTACCTTACCTTTACAAAATAATTTTAATACACAGTAATTAATAATAATTATTTCTCGCTGCTTCAAATGTATATTTATAAACAAAGGACAATGATTAATTTTAAGTTGGAGCACTGTTAAAATAATAAAACATAATGAACTATTTTTTATACTATTTAATCAATGAACAAGAATATAAAGAAATATACATATACAGGGTGATTCGAAACAACCTTTTACCGTTGAAAGTACAGATTCGTGACAAAATTCTGAGACGACTTTTCCTGTTGCAAAATTTTGTCCGAAGCTTACTTTCTGAGTTATCAAGGAAAATACTTACCCTATCGCTGGCCGAGTACAGGAGATAGACAGGAGCGGCGCGACTCACCATTAGACGCGGGCGCTTACGTCGGGTGCCCGCTGCGCGATCAGTCGATCGATCAATGGATGGAGTTGCGTCCTAATATTTACTTCCAGCACAGAAAATCTACAGTTCGCGTTATGAATAGATTTTCAGAACTGGCAATAACATTGGATAACAATAACCACAATGATACACGCACACACATGCAAGCACGTTCACTCACTCGTGTTTTTGTTTTCTCTCACAAACTTCACTTAAATACACTTAACTTTACTCCTTTTACTCACGTACTTAAAAATGTGCAATTATTATTAACTAATAATAAATAATAATTATTATTAACTAATAATAATAAATTTATTAACTAATAATAAATAATTATTAGTTAATAATAATTGCACATTTTTAAGTACGTGAGTAAAAGGAGTAAAGGTAAGTGTATTTAAGTGAAGTTTGTGAGAGAAAACAACAACACGAGTGAGTGAACGTGCTTGCATGTGTGTGCGTGTATCATTGTGGTTATCGTTATCCAATGTTATTGCCAGTTCTGAAAATCTATTCATAACGCGAACTGTAGATTTTCTGTGCTGGAAGTAAATATTAGGACGCAGCTCGATCCATTGATCGATCGACTGATCGCGCAGCGGGCACCCGACGTAAGCGCCCGCGTCTAATGGTGAGTCGCGCCGCTCCTGTCTATCTCCTGTACTCGGCCAGCGATAGGGTAAGTATTTTGCTTGATAACTCAAAAAGTAAGCTTCGGACAAAATTTTGCAAGAGGAAAAGTCGTCTCAGAATTTTGTCACGAATCTGTACTTGTAACGGTAAAAAGTTGTTTCAAATCACCCTGTATATATACTGATATTATATAGAAATATATTTTTTTGTTCTAGAAGGCTTTTAATGACTTATTCATTGTCACTTTCGATGCCCTGCGGATATCGTTCACAATGTCCTGCATAATAATTATCGTAAAAACATTTAAAACAAAGATATATCATACACCAGGAACATTTTATAAAAGAAATTTCTTTACAGACGCTACAGTTTTGCTTTCCAAGCGTTATTGGAAAGCAGATTTCGTTGACATTTGAAAAAAAGGTTCTCTCTTCCACTAATTTTGCGTTCTTTATTCGAAATAAGACTGACAAAAAATTCTCATCTTGTTTCAAAAGTGCTCCAACTTAAAATTAATCATTGTCCTTTGTTTATAAATGTACATTTGAAGCAGCGAGAAATAATTATTATTAATTACTGTGTATTAAAATTATTTTGTAAAGGTAAGGTAAGCATTTCCGTTTATTTTGTTTATTTTTTGTTAAAATTATTAAATTTATTTATTTTGTTTTAATTCAACGTTTTTATTATTAATGCAAATAAAAAAAAAATGAAAAAAAAAAAAAAATTTGCAAAAGCAACGGGAATCGAACCCGGGCCGGCGGCGTAGCAGCCGCGCGCCTCAACTGCGCGGCTACGCCACTTCGTCGAATCTCAGCGCTAGCGAACCGGTAGACTTGCGTCGCAAGATTTTCAAAAATTTTTTTCTCGAAAACGGTTGAGAGTTGCGCGCTAGCGCTTTACTATGTTTCACTGTTAGTGAAGGGCTACTACAGGAATAAGTTTCATTCAAATCCGTTTCCCGGCCCTCGCGCCCTCCCCTTGTTAGTGCTGATTTGCAGTATTTTGAGAAAATTTTTCGTATGCTTGCTTTTTAAAATTTTGAAGTCATTAGGACGGCAAATACATGTTATCGACTGTCCACTTTTATTAAATCTACTAAATTCAGTCACTAGATGGCGCCAGTACTTGAATTTTCAAGCTAGAATAAGCGAGAGACGCCAAACAGTCCGTTAGAAAGCGACGCCGCGTGTCTCGTGAATAACACGTGTTTCTCGTAGGTGCAGTGATTTTCTAAACGTTTTTATTAGTTTGTGTTGTTAAAATGAGTGAAACACCATACCAATCTCGCAAAGGAATGCGAGGTGGGCAGAAGAAAACGTCTAGAATACGTGCAAGTCATAGCAAGGTACATAATCGTTACCAGCTGGAGGAGGCAGCTGAGAGTGTCGGCACGTCGGCGAAAAAATTGAAGCTGTCGGAAGATACTTACGACATCGACTACGATTCCACTTTTGGCTATCGTATACTGTTTTGCTACAGTTTTTTCTGCTTTATCTGATATTCTAGTATGCCATACGTGCCATAAAAATGTTAAATTCACCGAGGCAAGCAAACAAGGCTTAGGTTTCCAAATTGTTGTTACATGTGAGGAATGTCCACCAGTGTATATAAATAGCTGTCCAAAAATAGAGAACAAGGCTTATGAAGTGAATAGGCGATTAATTTTTGCAATGCGTTTGCTAGGTATCGGAATAAATGGCATTAAAAAATTCTGCTCCATAATGGATTTGCCATCGCCAGTGGCGCAAAAAAGTTATGATTTGATTATTTCAACTATTCACAAGGCTTCTGAAACTGTTTGTTCTTTTTCAATGAAGAGTGCCGCTCAAGAAGAAAAAAGAATGTCTGTTGATAAAGGCGAAAACAATGGAATTTCAGTGTCAGGCGATGGATCCTGGCGCAAAAGAGGTTTTTCGTCACTCTATGAAATTGTTTCGCTAATAGGCTGGTACACTGGGAAAGTTGTCGATGTAATAGTGAAAAGTAAATGTTGTAAGGCGTGCTCATGGTGGAAAGATAAAGAAGACACTGCCGAGTTTGAGAATTGGAGAGAGAATCATGAAGCAGCATGCGAGGCAAATCACAAGGGATCGGCTGAGAAGATGGAAGTAGATGGAGCAACAGAAATGTTTTCGCGAGCCAACGAAAAAAATGAAGTTACTTATATCAATTACATCGGAGATGGGGATTGCAAGACTTTTAAAGCGATTGTCGAGAAAAATCCAAACGTACATAAAAAAGAGTGCATCGATCATGTGCAAAAAAGAATGGGCAGTCGGCTCCGAAATCTAGCGAAGAAAAATAAATTAGGTGGCAAAGGAAAGTTAACTGGTAAACTTATCGATGAACTCACGATTTATTACGGATTGGCCATTCGTAGACACTGTCACTCTGTCGAAGAAATGAGAGAAGCTATCTGGGCCACGTTATATCATAAAATTTCTAATAATGATAAACCTCAACATCATTTATGCCCGGAGGGCCCGAAATCATGGTGTGCTTGGCAACTGCGCAAGGCTATCGGAGGAGATGAAGATAATTACGAGCACGGTCCAGCAATGTCACAAGACATTTTTGAAGCCATTAAGAAGACATACAAGGAGTTGAGCAGTGACGACTTGCTGACACGTTGCTTGGGCGGGTACACTCAGAACTCGAACGAGAGTTTTAATGCTATGGTGTGGTCAATGGCTCCGAAAACTCTTTCTGGGGGCAAGAGTGTACTTGACATTGCCGTGAATCTTGCAGTAATTTACTTCAGTGACGGATACAAAGGCATAATGCAAGTTATGAGTCAACTGGGAATAACTATTGGCTTTCAATGCTACAATTTTTGTAGCAACGCTGATGAAAATCGTATTGCGAAATCGGAGCGCTCCCTCACTGAAGAGGCAAAAATAGCCCGTAAACAAGCCACATCTTCCAGAAAAGAAGAGCAGGAGAATCTAGAAGACCAATTGTATGGTCCAGGCATCGCCGATTAAAGGTAAACACTAAATTTCCATGATTTCATAGTACTTGAAACTTTAAACGCGTTTATCTCGAAACTATGTTTTTTGACACGGGCGTATTCACAGCGCCTTCAGTTTTGAACCGATTGACTTGAAATTTTAGCTGTAGCTTCCTAATTACATTTTCTAGAAAAGCACGTAGGATTTTCTCGATAAGTTAAAATTTAACGATTTTATGATCAAAAATCGACCGATTTTTTCGATAAAAAATACACTTTTTTTCCATGTTGACGCTATTTTTTTAAAAATCAATATTTTTGGAAAATCCTACGTGCTTTTCTAGTTTTTTATATCTAATTTCTAAATCTTTTTTATTTTTTGTCCTACGTTCAAAATTGTGACCTGTACGAGTACGCCCGTGGAGGACTATGAAAAAAAGGAGTTTTCTTTCATCAACCACTGCGCCGCCATTTTATTTCGAAATGATTAAAAGAAAATTTTTTCGTTTACCTCAAGACTTGCACTAAGATGCATACACAACCGAATTTAAAAATATCGCTTTGTCTTTCTTAAATAAATTGTCAAAAATGACCCTTGATTTTGCCCTCACAAGGGTATATTATATTCCCCCTTAAGAAATGGCACGTGAATGGTTTTTATTGTTTTTCGATTTGTTTAATTGTTTATTTTGAACATTTTACATTTATGTAAAATATATATAATATTATTAAGAAAAATTATTATTTATTAGCTAACTTAAACTGAAATAACTAGATTTTATGCCGAGGTGTTATTTTTTTCTGGACTTGTTCATAGTCGTGAAAGGGGCCGTACTGATATCTGTAATATAAATCAAAACATGTTTAGTAAACAGTTTAAATAAACAAACACATAATTGAATAAAATAAAACATACTGTACCTGAGCATCTCCAATTCTCCAAATAATTTGGTCTTGGTGGTGGGTCGTCAACATCTTCTGATTCTTCTGAAGCTGAAGAGAGTGAAGCTGTTTGGCTCGTACATTTCCTTGTTGACGGTAATAAGGGTACATGCATCGAATGAGCGTGCCTTTGGTGCTGCATCAAATTGGTTGTGTTGCCTCTGTTCATGATAGGTTTCATACAAATGTTGCATCGTGCCGATATACTATCTATCTTTGTATAGTACTGCCAGACTTCGCTCTTTGCAGCTTTGCCTGTATCTTTTGCAAATTTCCTGTGAGGATCCAATAAGAAATACGTAAATGAAAATATTGTAGCAAATCAAATCTTACATCTAACGATCTAACTGGTATAACTTACTGAGCGTGAGCGTTTACTCTGTCTCTCGTCACTGTTTGTTGTGAATCGTCTGACTGGACACGTGGGTTTTGATCTTGATATTCTTGATTTTGAGATTCACCTGGTGAACTTGATGAGGCTATAGAATCCATCTCCAATTCCGAATCCACCTCTAATTCCGAATCTTTGCAGTTGCGAACGACGATTAGCTTGTCAAGTGACAGGTTATCACTTAATTATTATATTTGTAAAATTCTTATTTCTTACCTTTCGAGAGTTTCGAGTATCACACAATACTTGCAACTCAATCCGGTATTCCGGTGCGACGCAGAATCTGCGTCTTGGCAGTATTGACACGACTTCACTTTCACTTGTTACTTGTTCACGTGCTCTGCGTCTGCATTACAATCATGCAATGTAAATTCACCTGCGGAAATCGCGGGATAGACAAGATACTAGATAGTAGATAGACTGCGTCTGCGTGACCGCAACCGGCCAATCGGGCGGTCGGGCCAATCCGGTGAATCCGGTCAATGACAATAATCAACATAGCCCGATGCGGCAGGCTAAAATAATTGATTAATCAATTAATCGGTTCACATATAATCGAATAAAAATAACCGATTATGACAAAAATATAATCGGTTTTCGTTGAAATCGATTGTAATCGCCCATCTCTACGTTGGGATCTGTTTCTCGTATTTAAAATTTGACCAACAATGGTATAAGAACGGTGTCAAGAGACACGACAGAGTCTCACGCCAAGTGATATAAATCACGGCATAACTTTTGTATTAGTTATATTGTGAAGTCTACTCTTTACTCTTATAATAAAAAGTGGCACACTTTTAGAAAATAAAACCCAAAAAGCCTAATTTTATTATATATAATTATATATGGTTATATAATTATATGTGGTTATATATAATTATATATGGTTATATATAATTATATGTGGTTATATATAATTATATGTGGTTATATATATAATTATATGTAGTTATATATAATTATATACAATTATATCGGCCCATTTTTTATATTTAATTATATCTAAAGCCGATTTTATATAATTATATGTGATTATATTTAATCATTTTTTCTCGGGTATAGACAATAAATAGATTTCACTTTCCTGAGAAATTGCATAAATAGCTAGAAAAGGTATGATATTTTTATATATATTGACAAAACGCTGATAATTGACAGAATAAACTTGGCCAGAGCTGTTTACGCTGATGCTGACATATATCTCATGGATGAGATCCCTTGAGCGCCGTGGACGCCCATGTGGGCAAGAACATGTTTGAAGAATGCATCGACAAATATATAAGAGGCAAGACTCGAATTCATGTGACTCATCAGTTGCAATATCTGCGTGACGTCGGTAGAATTATCGTTCTAAAGGACGGAGCTATCCAGGGTGAAGGGTACGATTCTAAAGCACTTTCTTTCTATCTTCTTAATCCGTATCTTATTGTAATCTCGCTACAATTTTTATGTTGAAATAAAATTGCAACCAGATTGACGTTCGTAAATATTTCGCATCGTTTAATCATTTATTTATTTTATTACTTCGTAGATCCTTAGCTTTACGATTAGATTCTTAGATCTTATTTATCTACCGGTAGATAGCGCGCAAAACGGTTCAATTTCAAGTTCTTACGTTAACCATTTATTAACATGTTAGAAATAATCTCCTCGCACAGAAAACACAAATATTGATACGCAACGTTCTAATGCTCGTGTGCCCGAACTATACGAAAAAAAATCTTTCATTTTTAGAAAATTCGCTTACAAATTCAAACAAATATTTAGAACATCCGTCACTTCTATTGCTTGATATGAAATTTTCTGTTAATCAGCACCTATGACGAGTTGGGCTCTATGGGGGTGGACTTCGGTCGCCTGTTGGAGAACCAAGAGAAAACGGACGAGAAATCTTCTCGACCCCCCTCGACTCCCGTTAGCCGTAGCAATTCGCGTACCGCCAGTATCACGTCGCTCAGTTCTTTTATGACGAATAAAACTTCGAAACAAGAGCCTGATGAGGTAATTCTGACTTATTCCCTAACTTAGTCTCTAACTTATTTTCTGAGAAATAACTACTAATACGTATCTTATTTGACAGATATTGTGATTGAGGATAACTTTAAGTGTCTTAAGTTATAGCAAGATATTAGTTTAGAGATACTTAATCTTTCCTGAGCTAGATTTTAACACATTGGAAAAATGCTACCATTGCTAATTAATAATTAAATAACGAGTTTCACTTAATTTGGAAATACGGATGTCTCGAAAATGACAGCGTCCTATATAATTTTTTTATCATATAATTAAATTAATTTTAGATTTTGACACTAAATTACCATACATGTTTATTGTTAATTTCAGGTGGCTGAGATGCGAACAGTAGGCAATGTTTTCGGCGAAGTATATACGGGTTACTTACCCGCTGGCGGCAATTGGTGTATTATATTTATGGTGGCTATGCTTTGCATAATGACACAATTAGCGGCTAGTGGCGGTGACTTCTTTATTGCGCGATGGGTTGATATAGAGGAAAACTATGTAAGTGTCACCATACACATTGCTAAAATAATTGGCGAATTACATTAGGACATATATGTATAAATATAAGACTTGAATAATCTAAGATCTTCCAGCCAAGAATATTTTAGTAATACTTTTTACATTATATTCAAAATTAATAGTGTTCGAGAACGAGCTCGATCGTCTATTTTGTTTTTTGTTTCGTCGCGCAAACGAAATTTCGAGAAGCTCGCTCCTCGCGTGATCGTCGCGTGGCCCTATTATTCGGTTGCCTCGATGGGCGGTCCTTAAGTTGTTTTTCGTACGACCAGCGACGATCAGGCGAGCGTCTTCACCGTTCGGAGCAGCGCGACACATATTTAGTCGGCGTTCAGAAGTTGTCGGGCAAGCTCGCTGTCTCCGCGAATATCGAAAAGTTTGGTAATCGCGCGGTGTTTCTCCGGCGTGTATTAAAAGCAAGTAATCACGCAGTATTAACTTTCCGCGTGTATCGCATCGATATTCACACGGAATTCAATCGCCGTTTTGTGCCCCTGTGGAAAAACGAGCAGATTCAAAAGCGAACAATAGTTGGCGGATCGCGACTGCGACCATCATCATTTGGTGGCTTAAAGTGACCCTCCAGTGGAAAACTCATTCGGAGTAACCAGCAGCTTGCCCGCGAGTCAGGTGAGACTCCTTGCCGCGAGTGACGTCACGCGTCAAGGTGATCGTTCGCTCGAATCAAGACGATATCAAATCTTGTGATAAATCGATCGCGCTCACGCGAAAGATTTTTGTATTGAAATCAACCACCGTTGTTTATGAAAATAAACTGTGTTGTTTGACGATTATTTGTCGAATCCTGACTTTCATTTTGTGAGTGCCTACTCCGATCCTCTAGCGATTCTCATAATCGCGTCACGCGCATTCCGGGCTCAGCGCTGGGCCGTTCCGGCGAATCGTCTGGCGAGTGCAATTGATCAAATCTACAATTGCGACTCGCGCGCTTACACACAACTAATACAGGGTGATTCAGAACAACCACGCGTCCTTGTAAAGACGTATTCTTGAATTAATTCTGAGATGATTTTTCCTCTACGAAAATTTTGTCTGAAGCTTAGTTTTTGAATTATTGCAGAAAACATTTAGCGAATAACGGGGCGCGTACAGAAGGTAGGCAGGGGCGGCGCAACTCACCGTCCGACGCGGGCGTTAAGCACGGCGCTCGCTGCGATCAGCTACACGCGTTGATCAAGAGACACGGCAGTGTCTCGCGCCAAGTAATAAGCGCATCGCGAGACTGCCATGTATCTTTACGCAAGAATGCGACTTGCGAGTGCCTGAGCTTATTGAATCTCAATAATTGCTTATGCACATACACGGTCCCTCTCTCTCTCTCACTCACTCACTCACTCACTCACTTACCTTGTAGAGATTCGATGTCTTCGTACTGCTGTAGCTTGACGGATGAATAATTTCATCGTGGATCGCACCTCACGTTCCCATGTAACAAATTCACATCGAATAATAAGCCAGAGTTTTTTGATTTTATAAATGGTCATGACGTATCGCGATACGCACTCGGATTTACCCACGCACTTGAGTGATTTATAAACAAATCTATTGATTTATTACTATTAATCACTACCGACGGCGATTGAAAATTATTCAAAGAAAGAACACACGCGCAATCACAATAATCAACCAGAAGTTTTCCGTCTTTATAAATTGTATCACGTATCAACACTTTCACGGATTTACTTACGCACTTGATCGATAGAATTAGGCATTTACGAACGAATTTATCGATTCATTATTATTAATTACTACCGGTTAATTATTCGGCGACTAAAAAATTATTCGAAGAAAGAAACGCGTTACACGTACACAGCGCACGTAACCCGAGACGCGGAGACTGTGCTCGCGGATGACAACAATCACACAGGTTATGTTTTTACAGTGAACGGCATCTCTCGTCAAGTCTGACTTATCGGCCTAATGTAAATTAGGTCGATAAGTCAGACTGATAATATGATGCAGCGCATTAATGACCGGAAGTGGAACGCTACGAGGCATTCGTACTGCCAAGTGAACCGTACATAATGTCCGTAGGTAATGTCGAATTTTTCTAAATAATTTGCGAACTCGAAGAGAATGTTCCTCGAATAAAATATTTGGTTGCCCTGAAAAGGGCAGATTAATTATAATATTTTAGAACACTTTTCTTTATTTTATAATAAGTGTTCGAAGTGTCCGCCGTCCATTGTGATGCAAGCTCTCATTCGTCTCAGTAAATTTTCCTGGGTCTTCTCCATAACTTCGTCCTCGATTAACCAAATGGCATTATGAAGTTTATTATT
Source organism: Leptothorax acervorum (assembly GCA_035220615.1). NCBI lineage: Eukaryota > Metazoa > Arthropoda > Insecta > Hymenoptera > Formicidae > Leptothorax > Leptothorax acervorum. The sequence goes on along the minus strand of JASTWQ010000321.1, from coordinate 56,722 downwards.
TAATTCTTCGACGTCCTCGGGAAGCTGCTTGTAAATGATTTCCTTGCAGTAGCCCCACAAGAAAAAGTCCAGTGGATTGAGGTCTGGCGATCTTGCAGGCCAACGTATCGGGCCATACCGGCCCATCCAACGTTCGGAAAAATGCTGATTTAAAAAATTTGTTACTATTCTGGCGTTATGTGGACCAGCACCGTCTTGTTGAAATACAATTTTATTTCTATTTAATAACGGTACTTCTTCCAAAAAGTCTGGCAGATTTTCGGCCAGAAATTCCACATACAATGCGCCATTTAGTCTTTCTGGAAGAATAACTGGGCCCAATATTGTTGTACCCATAATTCCAGCCCAGACGTTCAGTTTCCAACGAACTTGGTAATTTCTGAGTCGTGTCGTTCGAGGATTCTCGTCGTCCCACACATGCATGTTGTGTGAGTTGAAAACTCCTTCTCGTGTAAACAGCGATTCATCGCTGAAAATTACACGAGAAGGAAATTCTAGATCTTCGTCTACTCTTTGCAGGAAATCCTCGCAAAAGCTCTTCCTCCGAGGATAGTCTTCTTGCCGCAAGTGTTGCACGCGGGTGTAATGGTAGGCGTGCAATTTTTCTTCTTTGAGTATTCTTTGGACGGTGGAATAAGACAATTCGTGCTGTCGAGCAATGTCCCGAATACTAGTTTCAGGTTCTTGCTCAACAGCACGAAGGACTGTTTCCACGTTTCGTACGTTTCTTGCATCACGATGTCTACCAGTGTCTTTTTTCTTTGGTAAAACGTTTCCGGTTTCAAATAATCTTTCAGCTGCTGCAAGTATAACGCTAGGCCTGGGATGTCTTGCTCGGTTCGGATATAATTCGGCGTATCTTCTCGCAGCAACGTGATATTGCCCCTGACACTCACCGAGTGCCATCAGCATATCGTAATATTCTTCATTTGTATACGCTGCCATGTCGCTGTGTTTCTTCGCTTCTAATAATCGAGGGATTATTGATTCATGGATCGATCGTTTCCCCGCATTTATACGATATTCGCGGGGGGTTGACGTCTCCCACCGCGCCCCTCCCCGCGAATCATGTCGCGTGGCGCGGATGGCGTGACGGGGATCGCGCGACGTTACGATTCGCGTCACGCCATCCGCGCCACGCGACATGATTCGCGGGGAGGGGCGCGGTGGGAGACGTCAACCCCCCGCGAATATCGTATAAATGCGGGGAAACGATCGATCCATGAATCAATAATCCCTCGATTATTAGAAGCGAAGAAACACAGCGACATGGCAGCGTATACAAATGAAGAATATTACGATATGCTGATGGCACTCGGTGAGTGTCAGGGGCAATATCACGTTGCTGCGAGAAGATACGCCGAATTATATCCGAACCGAGCAAGACATCCCAGGCCTAGCGTTATACTTGCAGCAGCTGAAAGATTATTTGAAACCGGAAACGTTTTACCAAAGAAAAAAGACACTGGTAGACATCGTGATGCAAGAAACGTACGAAACGTGGAAACAGTCCTTCGTGCTGTTGAGCAAGAACCTGAAACTAGTATTCGGGACATTGCTCGACAGCACGAATTGTCTTATTCCACCGTCCAAAGAATACTCAAAGAAGAAAAATTGCACGCCTACCATTACACCCGCGTGCAACACTTGCGGCAAGAAGACTATCCTCGGAGGAAGAGCTTTTGCGAGGATTTCCTGCAAAGAGTAGACGAAGATCCAGAATTTCCTTCTCGTGTAATTTTCAGCGATGAATCGCTGTTTACACGAGAAGGAGTTTTCAACTCACACAACATGCATGTGTGGGACGACGAGAATCCTCGAACGACACGACTCAGAAATTACCAAGTTCGTTGGAAACTGAACGTCTGGGCTGGAATTATGGGTACAACAATATTGGGCCCAGTTATTCTTCCAGAAAGACTAAATGGCGCATTGTATGTGGAATTCTGGCCGAAAATCTGCCAGACTTTTTGGAAGAAGTACCGTTATTAAATAGAAATAAAATTGTATTTCAACAAGACGGTGCTGGTCCACATAACGCCAGAATAGTAACAAATGTTTTAAATCAGCATTTTTCCGAACGTTGGATGGGCCGGTATGGCCCGATACGTTGGCCTGCAAGATCGCCAGACCTCAATCCACTGGACTTTTTCTTGTGGGGCTACTGCAAGGAAATCATTTACAAGCAGCTTCCCGAGGACGTCGAAGAATTAAATAATAAACTTCATAATGCCATTTGGTTAATCGAGGACGAAGTTATGGAGAAGACCCAGGAAAATTTACTGAGACGAATGAGAGCTTGCATCACAATGGACGGCGGACACTTCGAACACTTATTATAAAATAAAGAAAAGTGTTCTAAAATATTATAATTAATCTGCCCTTTTCAGGGCAACCAAATATTTTATTCGAGGAACATTCTCTTCGAGTTCGCAAATTATTTAGAAAAATTCGACATTACCTACGGACATTATGTACGGTTCACTTGGCAGTACGAATGCCTCGTAGCGTTCCACTTCCGGTCATTAATGCGCTGCATCATATTATCAGTCTGACTTATCGACCTAATTTACATTAGGCCGATAAGTCAGACTTGACGAGAGATGCCGTTCACTGTAAAAACATAACCTGTGTGATTGTTGTCATCCGCGAGCACAGTCTCCGCGTCTCGGGTTACGTGCGCTGTGTACGTGTAACGCGTTTCTTTCTTCGAATAATTTTTAGTCGCCGAATAATTAACCGGTAGTAATTAATAATAATGAATCGATAAATTCGTTCGTAAATGCCTAATTCTATCGATCAAGTGCGTAAGTAAATCCGTGAAAGTGTTGATACGTGATACAATTTATAAAAGACGGAAAACTTCTGGTTGATTATTGTGATTGCGCGTGTGTTCTTTCTTTGAATAATTTTCAATCGCCGTCGGTAGTGATTAATAGTAATAAATCAATAGATTTGTTTATAAATCACTCAAGTGCGTGGGTAAATCCGAGTGCGTATCGCGATACGTCATGACCATTTATAAAATCAAAAAACTCTGGCTTATTATTCGATGTGAATTTGTTACATGGGAACGTGAGGTGCGATCCACGATGAAATTATTCATCCGTCAAGCTACAGCAGTACGAAGACATCGAATCTCTACAAGGTAAGTGAGTGAGTGAGTGAGTGAGTGAGTGAGTGAGTGAGAGAGAGAGAGGGACCGTGTATGTGCATAAGCAATTATTGAGATTCAATAAGCTCAGGCACTCGCAAGTCGCATTCTTGCGTAAAGATACATGGCAGTCTCGCGATGCGCTTATTACTTGGCGCGAGACACTGCCGTGTCTCTTGATCAACGCGTGTAGCTGATCGCAGCGAGCGCCGTGCTTAACGCCCGCGTCGGACGGTGAGTTGCGCCGCCCCTGCCTACCTTCTGTACGCGCCCCGTTATTCGCTAAATGTTTTCTGCAATAATTCAAAAACTAAGCTTCAGACAAAATTTTCGTAGAGGAAAAATCATCTCAGAATTAATTCAAGAATACGTCTTTACAAGGACGCGTGGTTGTTCTGAATCACCCTGTATATACAGGGTTTACCAAACGTATGGAAACCCCTAAATATTTCGAAAACTACGCATATTAGAAAAAAATGTTTCAGACAAAAGTTGTAGGGTTTCAAGTAGCGCATTAAATAGTAATATTAGTGTGACTACAAATAACTTTGTTAATGCCAAGTAAAAATAACTTTAAAATTTTTAAATACAAACCCTTATTTTTGATTGCATATTCTTATAGCTTACCTCGAGAGCTTTTCAAAACACTATAATAAAGTATTATTTTATTAAGTATTTTTCAAGTTATGGAGCTTGAAAGCTACGATACCGCCGGCATCCAGCGTTACCCAAGATGTACCGCGTGGAGGTTGCACGGTCGGATTTACACTAGCAGAGTTGTAAATAACAATACCTTTGTGATTAAAGTTCTTAATTACTAATTATTTAACATAATTTTAATTTAAATTGAGTTTAGGTACAAATGTTTTTCGGAATTGTAATTAAAGTCGTTCAATTACAAATACATTTTAAAATTGTAATTAAACTCGAATTTTATTACAATTAAAAAAGTAAAAAAAGTAATTATTTACATTTTCCTAAATTACAAATTTTACAACCTTGATTTACATTTTTTTGTGTGTTTGAGTGTTTTAGAGTAAATTCTGAAAGTGGTTTCCATTGACTTCTTGACAGTATGCCAATCTTTAATAGAACGCAGAAATAGCTCTACGATTTGATTCAGCAGGTATCAAGGCTGCTTCATTCCTTATTCGCTTCCTTAATTCTTGGATATTTTGAGGTTGTTTCGTAAACCTTACTCTTCAGATAGCCCCAAAAGTAATAATCAAGAGGAGTTAATCACTCCGCCTCATTTTGGTGCAGGGCCACGTCGAATTTTAAATGAAGTTTTCCCGCAAAGGTGGATAGGAAGAAGGAACCAAAATAAGGGTGGAGAAAGTTGGCCACCTAGGTCACCAGATAGCTAACTCCTCTTGATTATTACTATCAAAGATACAAAATAGCGAAGACATAGAAAACAAGAAAAACTCAGAAATAAAAGCAGGTTAACAAAAATATTGCAACATAATGCATTATTTAAAAGACTAATCTTAAAACTAAAAGAGAAACGCAACGCAATTTAAAAATAATTATATGTATAACGCAATAAACCAGATGCCCGACTAGACAATGATACATTGCACAATATAATTCACACAAGAAGGCCAAGCGTATCAACCAGATTCAGATGCAAGCAAAAATAAGTGGAGAAGGTTTTTGAACGATGCGATAGAAGATGCAGATATTATATTAGTAGGAAGAGTATGCCAAAAACGTATTAAAGAGAGGCGAAAGGAGTGCATGTACATAGTAGTTCTACAGGTCGGAATATGAAAAGTTTGTGATGAAGCAAGAAGACGGTCAGATCTCCTTAGCAATGGGTCAGGAAGAGTAAAGAGCTCACTCAGGTAAGATGGAGATTGTACGAAAAGGATACGATACATCTGACAACCAAGAAAATATAGCCTTCTATTTTCAACCGAGAGCCAACCTAGTCGACGTCTATATGGCGTAATATGTTCATCGCGTCCAAGATCAAAGATAAACCGAATACAGCAATTCACAAGTCTCTGCAATTTGGTATTTAACTCATCGCTCAAGCCATGATAGACAAGACAACAATAGTCAATATGTGGCATAATCAATGTCATAACTAATTTAATTCTTAGTTCAGTGGAAAGAGAGTTTCTAGTAAATTTTAGTTTGTGCAGCGCATAATGGACCCTCTGCGAGACATGTAAAATGTGTTTCCTCCAAGAAAGAGTAGACGTGAAAATAACGCCCAAATTCCTCACTTCACTCACAAAAGGAAGAGGAACTTGGTTTACAGTAATAGGCGGTAAAAGACTAAAATCAATATGCTTAACATAAGCTTGACTACCATAAATAAGCACCTTTGATTTGGCAGGATTCAGTTTAAGACCGTTAGACTCAGCATAATTAAAAATAGCGTTCGTATCCGTAGAAATTAACTTTAATCCACGAAGAATGTCAGCCGGTGAGCATGACAGATAAATTTGAATGTCATCAGCAAACACTATATGAGATGCATGGAGCAAGACACCACCAATATCGTTAATAAAAAGAGAGAATAGATGTGGGCCAAGCACAGAGCCCTGAGGTACGCCAGATGACGTAGATAGCCAATCAGAAAGTTTACCAGTATCATCAACCACAGCCTGAGAACGACCAGTCAAATATAAAAAAATCCATGTAAGAACAGCATCAGAGAAACCGATCTTCTTAAGCTTAATGAGTAGACGAAGATGCGGAACAGTATCGAATGCTTTACTAAAATCAAAGAGGATCATGATAGTGACAAGTCTATTGTCAATCCCCTCCTTGATATCGTCACAAATACGTAGTAGTGCTGACTGAGTGTTATAACACGGTCGATACGCAGACTGTCTTGGATTTAGGAGATCATGCTCAATTAAGGGGTTAGGCCACCTTGACCGGTTCAAAAAATCGAATTTTTTTTGGCTTAAAGTATTCTTTATACATACGAAAATGATATCCCATAGAAAAAGAAACCATATCGAAAGTAAAAAGGCTATTTTTGAGCCGTTAAAGCAGAGTGCTAAAAAAAAAAAAAACAGAAACTAACAAAAACTAAACAAAAACTTTAACAAAAACAAAAAGAAAAACAAAAACTTAAAACGCGTAACAAAAACTTTAAACGCGTTTTTCTCGAAACCACGTTTTCAAATTCGGTGGGAAGTCTAGCTCTGTCAATTTTTAACCGATTGACTTGAAATTTTGACAACTTCTTTATAACATATATTTCTGGCGAAATACGTAGGATTTTTTGAAAATATTGATATCTCGATTTTATATGCAACTTTAAGTAACGAAAATTGTGGCCAAAAACGTATGGTTTACTTAGAATCGATGCCATTTCGCTAAAAATGCATATTTTTTAAAACGGCTACGTATTTCGCTAGCTTTTGGACTAATGAAATTGACATTTTGTGGTAATTGTTCCAAGTCACATCTAGGCCGAGTTATTTTTCCCACCGCAAGACGACCAATTTTCGACGCGCGGCCGTTCATCAGCTGTCAAGCCGCCATTTTTTAATTTTTTGAAAAAATAAAAAATCACTTTCTGCTTTAAAGTACACTTAATAAAGTGGCGTTTTTAGATTTTCATAAAAAGTTGTTGTTTCTTTGAAAAAAATTAGCGAAAAAGCCTGAAATTTAGGGGGGTCAAGGTGGCCTAACCCCTTAAGGATGTATCGGACCTATTTTCAAAGCGCTGCCAAGTGGATAAAAATTTGTGAGAATGTTCTTTTAGTCTTCCTGATGTGCTACAAAAAAGTAGAAACGAATCCACTAAACGGTTGCTGAGATATAACGATTTTAATTTTCACTGATTTTACACGTATTCTTATGGGAAGAGACGATTTTGACGGATAAAACAGCTAAAATAATGTTGAAGGAGCGCTACCAATATTTTGAATTTTTTTGTACATCTAGTATACGAATAGATGAAAATATCTGCCAAGTTTCAATTGTCTTCACTACACCGTTTTAAAGAAATAAATTATAACGAGATAATTGTGCTGTCGGCACGAATATATCTCGATGGCTCGTGAAAGCGCGGCAACGTCGCAATCAGCTGGGTAAGCAAAGCATAACGTACAGCTGTCGCTACACATATATCTGCCTTCTAGCTAACTTTTTGTCTCCGTTACACTCGTGAAGAGATAGCGAGTCTTTTTTCATGAACTGCTTTTGTCACTATTTTGCCTTTCCACCGATAACTTTTCGTGTCTGACATTGTAAAAATGTAAACGAACAAACATAACCTCGCACGTCGCACCTCGCAGCTCGCATCAATTCTCGCACTGTTTTGGTACTGTGCAAGGCTGCCAACCTACGTGAATCGAGTCATACAGCGCTGTCACGTCTCTTTTGAGAGCGTCGCATAACAATGTTTATAATAAATAATATTCAAAATTATCGTTTATATGATACATATTTATTAAAAAAAAAAAAAAAAAAAAAAAAATCCTTAAGGACTCAAAATTCAAAAATCAATAACTTAAATTGGCAATGAGAGTCAGACGCGGTAATTAGTGCGTGTTTAATCAAAAATGATTTATTTAGGGATACAAAATCCAATATTCCAATACATATTTATCTTTTTGACGTTATTAAAGTCACATTTGTTTATCAGCACTGCTGAATAATGTCTTTCGTTTTGAAATAATTTGACGTTATAAAGTTGAAATCAGGGAATTTTTACTGCCAAAAGTTTAGGCTCATAAATGTCAAAAATCGCACATAATGATGAAAAAGACATTTGAAAATAAAAAATACCTTTCTAAGAGTAAAAATAAGACTCCTACTATCATTTGAGTATCTTACATCTAGATTTACTATGCGTTAGGCGTAGATATTCAAGTATTTCAAATTTCATGCACTTTTGTCTAAGATTGTACCTCCGATACATCCTTAAGTAGTCAGTGATCTGTGAGGCAACAATCCTTTCAAGAATTTTAGACAGTTCAGGCAGTGGCTATCGGTCTCGTATCAGACGGGGATAATGGAATACGAATCTTCGAAAGAGGGCGGATAAGCGCTCGCTTTCACTGAGACGGAAATGAAGAAGTTTCTAATGAGCGGTTAAGTAAAGCAATAAGATACGATAAAATCATAAGCCAAGCAATACGCAAAATATAAAGCGGAATTCCATCAGAACCCGACGCATAAGAATGAAGCGGTCCCAGAAATAAGCTTAAAAACCATGCAAGGTGTTATGGCAGAGAAAACAAATTCTGAACGCTGAGATGGACGAGTAACCAGAGCAATAGCGGAAATGAAGTCAGCGTATAAGCAAGGCAACTGAGCGTTAGAAACTGAAACATAAAATGAATTTAATTGATCAGATGTAAAAAAACGTAGAGGAGAAACCAAGGATGATTTTATAAGACCCAAACGAGCTAGTTCTCTCCATAGTTTAGCAGGATCAGTGATATTATTAAGAGAACTGAATTGAAACTCGCTTTTGGCACGCATGATATCAATATTAAGCCGGTTACGAAAAAGTCTGTAGGTGGAATAATCAAGTAAACTATTGGAACGTTTTGCCTGCTTATATAGCTGATTACGAGTACGAAGCCGGGTTTTAAGTTCGACCGTGAGCCACCGCGCAGGGGGCTTCTTGATAACAAATACACGCTCAGGGGCAAACACATCAAGTGTTCCAAGTAAAGTATCAGAGAGAACCGCACAGAGACTATCGACTTCAGAAACACTAGTCTGGTCATCAATTTCAACACGACCACCATCAATGATTGCCCGAATACAAGCAAGGAATTCAGTACCCTCTATGATAGACTGAAGATGATCTCGAAACTCATCACCATCAATGGCTCTATAACTACGCCTTAAGATATTACGCTCAATCACTAAGTTCGTACCAAGCGAAAACGACAATTCGATGAGATCATGACCGGCTATAAACGGGCACTCAGATTCAGCAAACGTCAGGACCTTTTCACCGTCATCCACCGCAAAAACGTCCAGCCACGAGTCGGCAGCAGCTGTGTAATGCGTAGCGTCAGAGTGTGCAATATGCATTGATATGCCTGACATAAGTTCACGTAGATAATTAGCTTCAAAATTAGTCGAAAGAAGATCGCAGTTAGTCTCCGCCAATGATTATATTTTTATAAAGATGCGAAACACTCGTGAGTGTTTCAACGAATTCATGTAAGAGGAGACCCTTAGGTCTTCTGTAAACTGACGCGAATAATACTGATTCGTTATTAGGTAAGCGGATTTCAATAATGAGATATTCTGGAGAGTTGATGGCAACTCCCGCAGAAGCCGCAATAACTTTGACCTTCAATGAATCGTGAACAAAGCAGGCAACTCCTCCGCCTCGTCTACCCACACGATCATTACGAATTAAAAAAATAGCCATCTAAAGCCACGAGAGCATCAGAAACATCAGAATGCAGCCATGTTTCAGATACCGAAATGACATGAAATGAGAGCAGCAAAATGCATTCTAATTAAATCAATATGTCCCCGAAGGGAATTAGCATTAAACTGAGCTACGCAAGACTGAGTAGACGAGACAGATTTACAATGTATGACGGAAGACAATAATTTGTCGGACAATAACTGGTCGGAACGTGCATGTCAAACGAGCTTATCAAGATCAGCGTTGGAATTGATTTGAATAACAGGCTTACCGTCTGAGTGTCTGACGTCAAGAATGTGGCAAGATAGATCAGGGACTTCAAGAGTCGAGAACACATTGCGAACACATGCCGAAGGGGAGATAGACATTGCAGTAGGCACACCCGATATGATGAGCTTATTCTCACAATTAGTCTGAGTCTGCGGAACAAAATGAGAACCCCTCCGATCACTTTTTAAATTGCGTACCTCTTTCGTGAGAGCAGCACACTGCTGCTCTAACTCAGCAATACGCTGACTGGTCCGATCAACACTATTCGCAATGCAGTTCAACTTATTCAGTTTATCATTAAGTTCACTATTTGTACGCTGCTGGTCTTCAACAAAAGCGGCGAATCTTGCAATAAGTTCGCTATGCGTACGCTCCGACACTTTCATTTGCTCAATTAATTGACGCAAAAGCACATTGGTTGTGGCGTCAATCTGTGATTGCGGTTGAGTGCCAGTGCTCGCAGGAGTAGCCATGTCGGCAAAGTCAAAAGACGGCTCAGTATTTTCCATACCTGGTGTTAGATATAATGAAGCAGCCAACGCCTTACAGCAATGGTCAGCGTATTTGGAAACAGAATACGGCTTCATACAACCAGGATGAAAAAGTTTTTTGCACTCGCACTCAACAGAAGTAGTCGCAATCGACTTTTTACACCTAATACACGAACGCTGCATAAGTAATCCGTTGACCGTAGCAGGGAGTAGAACCAGCGAAATGCAGTACAGCGGTCCGGTAGGTAACAGATTATATTACGTCTAGAAGTCGACAGATGTCACCACATGCGTGATTCAGATGGTAACACAAGCGCAGATCCTGGTACAAGAGACAGTAAAGTGCAGAGAAGAGAAAAGTAGGAGCATGCTCAGCAAGAGTCCACGTCAATCCCAAGATCAGGCGAGAGTGAGGTTAGAAACAGAAGCAATATTTTACTCCAAGATATCCGGCACAGCAGTTGCAAGGAAGGAAAGATAAAATATCAGTCTTGACAAGCAACAAAAAACTTGCTTAAACCTGCAACAAAACAGCCCGAAGGCAGCTTACGGCAGAGATGGAGTTCGTCAAAAGCAAGAGCAAGGAAACACAGCAACATGCGGTACTCACCAGAGAGAGAGAGAGAGAGATAGATAGATATCGCTATTTATTATGCGCTCCAGGATAAATCCTCTTAAGCGCAAAAGCCATAAAATACAATACAAAAATTGACTAGAAAAATTACATTTGTGTGCGTGCTATACACGCGCGTTCGCAAGCATCAATGGTTTAGACTAGAGTCATTGCTTAAGGGGTTAGGCCACCTTGACCCCCCTAAATTTCAGGCTTTTTCGCTAATTTTTTTCAAAGAAACAACAAGTTTTTATGAAAATCTAAAAACGCCACTTTATTAAGTGTACTTTAAAGCAGAAAGTGATTTTTTATTTTTCCAAAAAATTAAAAAATGGCGGCTTGACAGCCGATGAACGGCCGCGCGTCGAAAATTGGTTGTCTTGCGGTGGGAAAAATAACTCGGCCTAGATGTGACATGGAACAATGGCCACAAAATGTCAATTTCATTAGTCCAAAAGCTGGCGAAATACGTAGCCGTTTTAAAAAATATGCATTTTTACCGAAATGGCATCGATTTTAAGTAAACTATACGTTTTTGGCCACAATTTTCGTTACTTAAAGTTGCATATAAAATCAAGATATCAATATTTTCAAAAAATCCTACGTATTTCGCCAGAAATATTTGTTATAAAGAAGTTGTCAAAATTTCAAGTCGATCGGTTAAAAATTGACAGAGCTAGACTTTCCACCGACTTTGAAAACGTGGTTTCGAGAAAAACGCGTTTAAAGCTTTTGTTACGCGTTTTAAGTTTTTTTTTGTTTTTGTTTTTGTTAAAGTTTTTGTTTAGTTTTTGTTAGTTTTTGTTTTTTTTTAAGTTTTTTTTTTTTTGAGCACTGCTTTAACGGCTCGAAAATAACCTTTTCACTTTTGATATGGTTCTTTTTCTTATGGGACATCATTTTCGTATGTATACAGAATACTTTAAGCCAAAAAAAAAAAATTTCGATTTTTTGAACCGGCCAAGGTGGCCTAACCCCTTAATAAGTAATTATATAGTTCGTGCTTGAAAATATTCAACGACTCTGAATTACGCAGATCAGGCGGAAGACCGTTCCAAAGTTTAGCCGCACTATAACTAAAAGACCGTCGATAAAACTCTGTACGACACAGGGCAGAGAGGGAACGTCACCTTGAGCTCGAGTATCTCGCTGAGTCATGTTGCATCTATATTCAAATTTATTATATAGGACACTGGGAGTTTTAGAGTTCAAAATGGAAAAAGTCAAGTTGCCGATGAAATACTTCCGTCTTGAACCTATCTTCAGCCAATGAAGCTTTTCAAAGTATGGAGTGATATGTTCGTCCCAGCCAGCTTGAAAGATAAAACGTACGCAGGCATTGAATGCTCTCTGCAGCCGCAAGTTTTGCTCACCCGTTATGTCAGTGAGGACAGCGCAGCAGTAGTCGAAGTGAGGCAGAATCAGGATAGTTATTAACCGTAACCGAAGAACTAGCGGAAGCAAGTGCTTGCACAATTTCAGCTGGTACAACGACGCATTTACCCTAGAGATCGTTCTGGTGACCTGCTTCTCCCATGAGAGAGTACTAGAGATCATGAGACCCAAGCATATCACAGACTCGCTATACTGAATTGCATTTCCATCTACAAAAATTCTTGGCAAATCGTAGTTATGAATTTCGTTCACATATCTCGCTGTCCCCATAATCATAGCAGTTGTCTTCCTCGGATTTAAGGTCAATTTGTTGGCAGTTGCCCAGTCTGCAATACTTGAAATGTCCTGGTTTATACGTTGAATCGCGTCACGCAGATGTCTAGGCTCCACATGCAAGTAAATCAAAAGGTCGTCGGCATAAAAATTGTATTTACAGAACCTAAGGATCGACCCAAAACCCAGCAAGTAAAGTACAAATAACAGTGGCCCCAGTACCGAACCCTGAGGAACTCCCGTAAAGATCGTTCTCTCAGTCGATTTCTCACGTGAAACAGGATCACAGACTGCCTGCTTCCTATCATCCAGATAAGCGCAGATCCAGCGAAGAGCAGAGCAAGAGAAACCTGCATCTCTTAGTTTTTCAATTAAAATTCTGTGACAGACATTATCAAAGGCCTTGGTAAAGTAAAAGAAAACACATATGGTAACCATTCTTGAATCCGCTGCTTGTCTCACATCGTCAAGAAACCTCACTAATGCCGTTTGAGTGGAGTGGCCCTTCTTATACGCAGACTGACACGGATCCTGGATGTCAGATTTCTCGAGATACTCCTTGATTTGGTCCGCGGCGATACGCTCCATAGCCTTTGAGATTGCACACAAAATTGAGATAGGTCTATAGTCTCGCAGTTCTGAGGGACATTTAACCTTAGGAATAGGGCATATTAAGGCCATCTTCCACAAGTCAGGATAAACCCCAGCTGTGAAGCAGTAATTAAAAATATGCATTACTGCTGGAAGAATGCTGGGCAAAGCTGTGACAACTAATTTAGCCGACACAGTCCATCTTCACCAGTGGCGTTAGATTTTATCCTTCGTAGCGCCTTGACAACTTTCTGAGGCTCAACATGACTCCAATAAAATTTTGCATCACTATACACCTCCTCGCCCAGATCACAGGCTTCCCTGTCCACCTCTTCTCCATCAAGCCTCGTAGAAGAACCCGAGAAATATTCATTTAAGTCCTCGTTTGAGAAGAGTACTCTGTTTATCGTGGTTTTTAATTTAATTAGGCCAAGATGTTTCAACCTCTTCCATATAAAATTCATGTCTGTGAGATCCTGAAATGTGGTGAGATAGTACTCACTTTTAGCCTCACGAACCATGTTCTGCGTGAGATTTCTCAGAAGTCTGAACCTCTCATAGTTAGCGTCAGTTCTCTGTCTCCTCCACCTTCTCCTAGCTTTGTCTCTTTCAGCCATTTTTGACTTAATGTCATTCGAGAGCCAAGGTGCCGGCAGGTGCCGAGGTTTGATCCTACGGAGAGGCACATGCTTGTTGTAACATCCAATAACACTCATTAAGTATCTCAACTTTCCTATTGATGTCGTTTGCCTGGAATAGGATGTTCCAGTTACATAAATCAAGCTCATCAAGGAATCTCTCGGAGTCAAAAGATCGAAAATCTCTGATCCAGACGCATCGATCTTGGACACGTTTAATTCTGAGGTCATATTCAATATAGATCAGATCGTGAGCCGAAAGAAAGCTTACGTCATGTTGGCCGTAGGAGATTAATTTCTCAGCATCATCGATTATGCACAAATCAAGTCGGGTAGAGGACGCGCGCGTATGATGCGTTGGTGCATACGGGACTAACGAAAGATGTAGCGTATTTACAAGAGTCCTGATTTGCTCCGCATCAAATGACTGAGAGTCCAGATCCGCGTTGAAGTCTCCAAGAATGATAATGTGCCTATACAGAGCAGACAAATCAGCGATGGTGTTGAAAATATCTGACAAGTATCCACAGTGGGGAGGCCTATATACCACTGTGAGTAGAAGCTTCGCGTTCCCGTCAGCCAAGATCTCCGCCATCAAGTACTCAGGCTTCCTACAGTATTCATCATCGGAGTGATGGATCACTCTAGAGCTGAGCTGGTCACTCAGGTAGACCGCAACACCCCCGCCAGTCTTGCCCGCTCGATCCTGCCTCACAATATGATACCCACGAAATAAAACCATACTATCCGGGATAGATGATCTTAACCAAGTTTCGGACAGACAAATAATGTATCCAAACAGGTAAAGGACACTGAGAGTCGACGCGGTTCTTGATGCGTTGAAATATCAGATTACTGATTATTAATTCCTTGTACATTCAATCCGTACGTTTCGGCTCAGGATTGAGCCATCTTCAGCGATATAAATTAATATTTGATCAAGTTCTCCATTATACTCTAGTGAGTTCATGATTGGAAGATCCAGAAACGATGTTAGTTTGTAAATGATTACGAGATCAAAATCTGTAAATCCCAATTAAATTATAATGATGTTGTTGTTAAAACTAAATATGATTAACTCACCAGATAGTCAAGAGAACGAGAACATTACACAGAAAGCCATTATCAAAGACTCAAGTACAACGTTTTATCCGAACACAGCACCACGATAAAGAGTTCCGAAATAACGGTCTTGTCAAGAGGGCACACACATGGTAAATAACAATAAGATGTATGTCGCAAGTCAGATCGGCTAACATAACAAACAAGTGGGGATACTCGAAACGCGTGAAATCAATACGACAAGATAAACAAATTATATGTGAGGTGTATAAATAATTAACGATATATTAAAAATAAAAATAAAATAAAAATTGAAATGACTGTCGACTGATAAATATAAAAAAAAAATGAAATGACTGTCGACATACAATATTAATGGGCAAGGTTTACAATTTGTTTAATATGGATACATATGCATGGTGTAGAAATTCTGTATCTGTTTGAGAGTTAAGACTATTCTTTTCAAGTTTGATGTAGGCCATTTCGGAAACTAGTCGTTTTGATAAAAATCTCTCCTTATCCAAGATCTCCACATTCTCCCAATCAAATTCATGGTTGAAGTTGTTTCTGTGTTCATTAATTACTGTTTGCTTTGATGTATTTTATGTTCAGAAATTCTCGTTTTTAACTGTCTCAGAGTTTGGCCGACATATGAGGCCTCACAATTTTTACATGAGATTTTATATACAACGTTCTTATTTGATTGGATTGGGAGAGTGTCCTTCTGTACTTTAACAAAGCTACGTAGTTTATTCAGACTAAAGAAAGAGAGATTAACATTCAAATCTTTGGTAACATTTTTAAATTTTTCCGAAATGTTAGAAACATATGGGATAGTGAACCACGAGCGCTTTTTGTTATTATCATTAGTAGGCGTAGGATCATCAGCCTGTCTGCGTGTACATTTGTTGAGAAGAGACTTAACTCTGGTATTAATTGTATTAAAAATAAAAGATAGTGGATAGTCATTCTTTAAGAGAATATCTATTATAAATTTAATATTTTGGAGTGGAATTTAGGGTGTGATAATAGGAATGCTCTATCTACCATGCCCATTATTGTGCCTCTTTTTTGGAGCAGGGTGTTGTGACATAAAATTAAGATAGCGGCCTGAAACGTAGGTTTGTGAAACCAGTCAAATTCCAAATAGTTATTGTTTTTCATGATTGTTACGTCTAAAAAATTCAACCGGTCGCCTCCTATTTCTATAGTGAATTGTAACCTTGGATGAATAGAATTAAATAGGTTAAGCACTGTGTCAATTTCTTCGGGAGGTACGGCCATCGCTATGTCATCTACATATCTCCGGTAAAAAGGTAAATTAAACGTAAGCATTCGCAACGCCTTGTTCTCTAAATCCTGCATTACAATGTCATCGGCAGTGGGGGACAACGGTGAGCCCATGGGGGATCCAAATTTTGTTTGTATATAATGTTGTCAAGGTAAAATAGGTTGAGTTTAAAATTAATTCTAACGTTTGTAAAAATTCCTCCTTTGGGATGTTACAATTAGTGGATATCTGTGACCATCTCTCCGAGACACCCTGCATCACCAAGTCAGTAGGAATGTTGGTAAATAAAGATATTACATCTAATGAAATGAGAGCAAATTCACTGTTGATATGTGTTCCATTTAATTGTTTGACTAATTCAAAGCTATTCTCCACATAACCGGTAGGTTTGGGTATGCTTTCAGAGATAATTTTATGGAGAAAAGAAGCTAATGCATACGTTGGACTGTCAATTGAGGAAACTATTATTCTAAACGGGCATCCTGTTTTATGGATTTTTGGTACCCCATAGGCTCTCGGAAGTAACCCATTACTACAATATAATTGTTCGTATTTCCATTTGGATATGTATTTACGATTTTTTCCATCTCACAAGTGTGTCCCTAACTTTTGTAGTGAGTAATTTTGTTGGATCTTTAGTAACTATAGTATATGTGTTAGTGTCTTGTAACATTTCTGTGATTTTTTGTCTATAGGTATTGTTATCTAGGCTACTGTACTGTTGCCTTTATCTGCTCTGGTATAAATAATATTTGGTTTATCTTGTCTTATTGATTTCACGCGTTTCGAGTATCCCCACTTGTTTGTTACGTTAGCCGATCTGACTTGCGACATACATCTTATTGTTATTTACCATGTGTGTGCCCTCTTGACAAGACCGTTATTTCGGAACCTCTTTATCGTGTGCTGTTTCGGATAAACGTTGTACTTGATTCTTTGATAATGGCTTTCTGTGTAATGTTCTCGTTCTCTTGACTATCTGGTGAGTTAATCATATTTATTTTTAACAACATCATTATAATTCAATTGGGATTTACAGATTTTGATTTCGTAGTCATTTACAAACTAACATCGTTTCTGGATCTTCCAATCATGAAACCCACTAAGAGTATAATGGAGAACTTGATCAAATATTAATTTATATCGCTGAAGATGGCTCAATCCTGAGCCGAAACGTACGGATTGAATGTACAAGGAATTAATAAATCAGTAATCTGATATTTCAACGCATCAAGAACCGCGTCGACTCTCAGTGCCCTTTACCTGTTTGTTTAAATTTTCGAGAGTCCTTGACCTTTTTATTTAAATAATGTATCCTTTGGTATCCTGAACCCTCAAAAAAGATCGAAATTCATCAATATGCGCTAATAATGACTGACAATTTACATGACAGACGCGTAAGTAATCAATCGAATTGTTAACCATAGTTAATACTGTTAATTCTGTCCGCTATTCTTTTACGCAAAATTGGGCAGAGTTTGCCGTCCAAGGCAGAGTGCGACGGTTCCTCCTGAGACGTCCATCTTTTACAATTGCCACACACCGGGGACTCTTTCCTCCTCTCACAGTCCTTCATTTCATGTGCCTCAGCGCAGTGACCACAAAGTGATGAAAATCGACAGTGTTTGGTAAAATGTCCAAATGCGAGGCATTTGAAACATTGAAGCACCTTGATGTGATCGGAGACTTTACATGCGAAGTAATTTACGAAAACATGCTTCTCCTTGAGTAATAGCGCCTTGATGCTGGCCGATACCTCCACCACACAATTTGTCGTCTTTCGTTTATCTCGAGGTGGATAGATATAAACAAGCTTGATCTGCGATGTTTCGTCCTGAGATACATCCTTTAAGTTGAGAGCAATAATCTCCGATTTGATATACTCTCTATTCATGTCACACGGTATTCCCTGAACCAATAGCCTAGGGTTGACTTTATTTTCCTGCTCCAGTCTCAATTCTGCCCTTTCCAGTACTTTCGAGTGCTTCATCTTGTCGAGGTCCACCGAGTGCGCCTCAATACGGACACCATTGTTTTTCGCAGACGATATTCTCTTGACCTTTAAATTATAGTCAGACGGTTTTAATATTCGCTGAACTGCGATCCTAGTATCGCGGGAAGACGCCAGCCCCGCACTCTCCTCCTCTGGTGTAATAATTATATTAGTGGTCTTCGGAATGTCCAACGTGGGACCGCGCACCATGCGTACTTTGGATTGCCCCGTTCCTACCACAGATGCATAACTGGGCGCCGTATAATTCTCTTGTGTCCGAGACTCACGAGATACTACGCTACAATTATATGCCGGAGCGCGTGCCTGCAAAGAGTCGTATCCCTCAGTAATAGCATTGCCAATAAAACTTTTTAAGCCATCCGACAGCCGAGTATTCCCTCCGCCGTCCAGCATGCTCAGATACGCAGTCGAAAGCTCAAGGAAAGCTTCTTTACAAAATCTAAACGCGGAATCAATCTGCGCCTTCTTTTCCTTAGACTCTTTGCAAGCTAACAATATCTTAGAAACATTATCACGGTGATTATTAATAGATAGCCGCATCGCGTTAACTCTAGACGCGTTCATATTACACGTTCCGTCTGGCGCGGACAGATTCGACGCAGAGAGACGCTTTACAAGACCTCGTGTGTTTATGTTTACATCCGGAGGCCTATTCCCGTTCTCGTTGTTTTCCGCGTCACCCGGCGCGCCGGCGTCCTGCCCCAACATCCTCGCTCACGACGGATGCTCGATCGCGGAGACCAATCAGCAAGCAGCACGATGATAGCCTGTACCTATGTCCAGCTATTTCCACCAATTTCCACCGTCGCGTCGGCTTGGGAAAAGCATAAAAATTTATTGCGAGAAATACATATTGCAATATACATAAAGTTAGTTGTTATACTAAACTTAACAGTAAAGAATTTTCTAATTTTAGCAGCAAAAAGCAGCTTAAAATTTTATATACATGTCAAAGTTTATGATAATATTGACAAGTTGCTATCTGTTTCACCTGATTTTAAGTAATGTTAAACTAATGTTTTTTTAGGCGTTGACACGTATAGGCTCGGTTCTTAATATGAAATTACTAGTCGTGACACAGGAATATAGAGACGCATTTATTCATAAATTAAAGAAAATTAACGAAATTTATAGATACAACAAATTCCTAATTGTAAAGAACACATCTATTGACGAGAATGAAAGCAAACTCTCAAAGCATTGATCATTACTTTAATAAAACTGACGTATTTTAGACTTTTTGCAAAGTGTCTAGCCTAGCACCAGCGTATGTGTGCCAAAAAGCTTAAAGTGCGTTCAGTTTTATTGGAAAACGATTAGTGCTTCGCAAAAAGGCGGCCTTTTGCAAAAAGGCTAGTCTTTTTGCAAATGGCCTGATTTTGCAATAGGGCTGCGACATATACACAGGGTGGGCCACTTTAATGTTTCTACTTAAATATTATTTTTTTACGCCTTTTATAAAAGAATATTTCGTATAAAAGTTGTTTGACCTTAATGAGGACACAAGACAGTAATATTAATTTGTTTACAGATAACGCCACTTTTAAGTTGTAGGTCTCGTCGAGACAAATTCAACCATATGTATTACTTAGGCATTCCTAAGGTAAGAGGTAAGGAGATTTACTTTGAAAAAGCATCCAGATAATGAAAAAAAAACAATTAGAATAACAATCCAAGATATCAACTACAGAAATTAGGAAAATGTGATGTTTGATATTATTATTTTTGTAATTAATTGATCAGATACGTAAATTTAAGTAAAAATATTAAATGGCCTATCTTGTGTATATATATAGGTATATTATAGACGAATAAATAAAACAATTCCATTAATTTTTAAGATGCATACTAAAAATTGCTAGAATATGTTTTAACATGTATTTGCATAATAGTAAAAATTGGATTAAGAATAAATAATCTACATTATATTTTATAACATTATATTTTAATTATTTCTATAACATTATATTTTAATTAATAAATTAACATTATATTAACATTAACATTATATTATAATTAATAAATGAGATTAATTAATAAACACACTTTTCTTCGCGCGTTGAGAAGGCTGACTTAATCGCGAATTCCAATATCCCCTAATAAATCATTATTATGCGTAATAATGATTAATTACGGGATATTGTCGCGGACCCGCTGAGCATACCAGCGTTGCCGGTTCCGACCGCGACCGCGTCCTCTTCCTCGTCGATATCCTGTAACAAGAAAATACGAAAAAAGCATTAGTATAAAAATACTCTAAATAGTAAATACAAAATTAAATATTGTATATTAAGGTAAACATCTCAATAACTAGAAATCTAATTTACTTTGTCTTAATATACATAAAAACATTCGTATTTTTTATAAAAAATTACGTACTAATAGGTCCTTGCTGTTGCTGCGCCAGCGGCTGCTCGTTGGCTTCCTGCTGCCGCTGCGGCAACGGTTGGTCCAGCAGTGGCTGCTCGGCGTCAAGCTGCTGCTGCGCCTGCTCCTGCGGTTGGTCCCGTAATTGGTCCCATAAATTTCGTCGACATCCTATAACACGAAAATACGAAAAAAGCAATAGTATTAAAATACTCTAAATAGTAAACACAAAATTTAAATATTGTATAATAAGGTAAACATCTCAATAGCCAGACATCTAATTTACTTTACCATAATATACATAAACAATCTGCTCGGGGGGGAAGGGGTGTAAGTCCGTCCCCGGATTCGCGACAATTATAAATTATGCAACGACCTCGAAAGACCAGAAGGGGGTATGGTCCCCTCACAACGATTAAAGTGCACTATGCACGTACGAAAGCGAACAAAGCGAAAGCAAATGCAAAAGCGCGCGACTCACCGTGTCGGTGCCCCGGAGCCCTCCTCTGGGGTGTAAATCCGTCGACCTCGCTGTCCTCTTGGCAGCCCTCCGTGGTAGCGGGAGGAGCAGGCTGGCAGGCAAGGGTGGAGGCAAGGCGTGAAGGCAGGCGAACAGCAAGCAAAGCAGGCAAGCAAGACAGGCAAGCAAGGCAGGCAAGCAAGGCAGGCACGACACGTTTCCTTTGCACTTGTGATTTGTCGAAGACGACGTATGAATCACTTGACTCAATCACGATCAATTTGCGAATGTGTTATCTCGACTGCTTCCGAATGAAGATTGTCCTTCGGTCTTCTCCGGCTTGCGCTCCTGTGATGTACGGCGCGAGCGAGTATCGTTTCCCTCAGTAATTAGGGAGGCCACCCGCGGACGGGCAGCACGAGTCGGGTGAGTTGCGCGAATATTGATAGACAACGATCGCGATCCGCCAACGCTTCGCGCGAGCCACCGTTAGGGGAAAACTATGTTACCGACGTGTAACATAAAACTAATGCTAATTGCGACTAAACTATAATAACTACTAACTAATTAATAACGCGACTAAAACTACGATATTTACAAGTGAGCGCCGAACATACCGCCCACCAAAATACAACGTGTTGTATTTTTCTCAATCTGTAGCCTCCGGTAAAGTGCCCATCGGCAGGGGGCACAACTTTACCAGGGGACGCAAGATCGAACCGTCCGCCACCCGCACCGTGGCGACACGCGGGACTCCATCGCTACCCGGGTGTAGCGCTTCAACCCTTCCACGTTTCCAACGTAGAGGAGACGCGTTATCGTCTTTGATGAGGACTAATGAACCTACTTTGAGCGGGTTGGCTGAGGTCCACCATTTGGGACGCGGTTGCAGAGTATTAAGATACTCATGGTGCCAGCGTTTCCAAAAATCTTGATGAATTTTTTGAACTAGCTACCATCTACTCAAACGATTCACGGGCAGCGGAGTTAGGTCGGAAGTGGGAACGGAAACCAACGGTTCCATCGTAAGAAAATGGCCCGGAGATAGGACCTCGGGATCAGAAGAATCGGTGCTCATAGGGCAGAGGGGTCTGGAATTCAGAACGGCCTCTATCTGAGCGAGAACCGTGGTGAACTCCTCTATCGATAGAATTTGCTCCCCTACTACCCGCCGAAGGTGGGTCTTAAACGACTTGACTCCCGACTCCCAGAGGCCCCCGAAGTGGGGCGCGAAGGAAGGATTAAATGTCCATTTTATTTTCTCTCGCTCCGCCGCGAGGCACATGTGGTTCTCCAGCTCCCGCGCGGCTCCCACGAAATTAGTGCCACAGTCACTATATAATAGTGAGCAGCGTCCGCGTCGGGCCACAAAGCGTCGCAACGCAGCGAGGAAAGAGTCCGTCGACAACGAAAAGGCTAGCTCTAAGTGTATTGCCTTAACCGCAAAGCAAACGAAGAGGCAGACATACACCTTGAAGGAGGAGACTCCCCGAGCTCGACGAGTAACCATCGCGAATGGCCCGGCGAAATCCACGCCGGTTATCGAAAATGGCTTAGCTTGGCTAACACTTTCGACCGGTAGATTCGCCATGATGGGTCGGGCAGCACGCGGGTTAACCCGGAAGCACTTATAGCAACCCGAGAGAACGCGTGTGATTGCGCAGTGTGCTCCGAGGATACAAAGCTGTTGTGCGAGCAGATATTGCATCGTGCGTCTACCCGGGTGTAGATGAGCACGGTGCACTTGTTCTATCACGAGTTCTGTGAGCCTGTGTTTGCTAGGCAGCAAAGCAGGGTGTTTGGTCTCGAAAGACAGTACCGAATGTACGAGTCTACCGCCCACCCTGAGAACGCCCATAAGATCAAGAAAAGGAGCGAGTTTGCGAACAGGTTTAAAGGTCTTTTGCCCGTTCCTAAGTCGATTTATCTCTTCGCGAAAAACCTCTAACTGTACGAATTTTACTAAGACTAATAATGCGGAATGCCACTCGAGTCGATCTACGGCCAAGGTCGCGGGTACCGGCTTGGCACTAAAGCTATTCGCAAATCTCAAGATATACGCTACTATTCTACAAATTTTATCCAACGACGAAAATCTTTCTAATAATGAGTATACGGAGTTATGTGGCTCGAGCGCGACGAGAGACACGATCCTGTCTTCCTCGCTTGGAAGAGATTCCTCCGAAAGAGTAGGCTCGGCCCGGAACTCGAACTCTAGTAGCCACTCGGGGCCCCTCCACCATGTCGTATTAGCCACGAGCTCGCGGGGGAAAAGTCCGCGGGAACAATGTTCCGCCGGGTTAAATTCAGTGGCGACGTGTCCTCAAGTCGAGACCGAGACCTCCGCTTTTATCCGCGCAACGCGATTGCGAACGAAAGTCTTCCATCGGTGCGGGGAAGAACGGATCAAATATAGAGCAACCATGGAGTCGGACCAGGCATACTCAGCGTCAAATTCTATATGTCCCAGTAGGACCCGACGGACGTAAGCGATTAGCTTAGCGAGGAGCAGTGCGGCACTGAGCCACTTTAGACTTGGCACAAAGAAGGCTTATTTTGACCTCAGAAGGAGTGACAATACACGAATAAACCACGGCCCCATAACCCTGTTCGCTCGCGTCGCAAAAGTCGTGTAGCTCACGACGAACTGCATCATCTGCTGAGAAGGTGCGAGGTACGCGAAGGAAGGCCAGCGCGTCGAACTCCGATTGGTAGCGCTCCCACTGGCGACGAACGTCTAACGGGGGCTCGTCGTCCCACTCGAGTTTCAACGTCCACAAGCGTTGTATCAATCGCTTCGCGGTAAAGGTTAAGGGAGCCAGGAATACCAAGAGGTCAAGTATACGCGCTACCTCCGATAAGATCGTACGCTTAGTGCATTTTTGAGTCAAAGGGTTGAGCTGAAACCCAAAGCTATCTGACTGCAAATGCCAACGAAGGCCCAGAACTTTAAGGGCTTGATCCTCGATCGATTCAAAGGAAAGCATCTTCGGGCTACAGATTTCTGGGTCGAGACCCTCCAACGCGGCGGGATGGCTACTTGCCCATTTTCGTAATTTGAAGCTGGCGCTCCGAAACAATAAGTACCTGATCGCGAAACGCGACAGCTTGTTCGACCGTACGGAAACTGGCCACCACGTCGTCCACGTATAGCACCTTGATCAATATCTCGTAAACTAACGGGTACATATCGCGATTTTCATATGCTAAGCGAATTAAGCAATAGATAGCTAGAAACGGGGAAGAGGTGATGCCGAAGGTGACCGTTTTGAGCACGTAGTTGAGGATAGGATCCGATTCCGAGAAGCGCCAGACGATGCGCTGGTAATTGCGATGTTCCCGGTTTATCCAGATTTGCCGGAACATTTGCTTCACGTCCGCGGTAATGGCTACTGGTTCGGCGCAGAAAAGGAGCAAGACTGCGACGATGTCAGGCTGCAATTTCGGGCCCCTAAGCAACAAATTATTTAACGAAAGCCCGTTCGGGCATTTGGACGATGCATCGAAAACGACTCGAAGTTGTGTGATGGTGCTATCAAGTTTATAGACGCCATGATGGGGCAGATAGTAGACGCGACCGTCCGCGGGGAGGGGGTCGCTCGCCAACTCCATATGGCCGCTATCAAGATAATCTTGCATGAAGGCATTGTAACTACTTCGAAAATCTTTATTTGATCTGAATCAGCGCTCGAGTGCGCGAAGTCTATTGACCGCTATCGGTCGCGAGTCCACGAAGGAAAGAGAGTCCGAAGCAAAAGGATACGAAACAACGAAACGGCCCGAGTGGTCGCGATATGTAGTTTGATCAAATATCTCCCTACAACGTTTATCCTCCTCCGAACACGGACTATGCTCCGGAACTTCCTCCAACTTCCAAAATCGCCCCACCGCGGCGTCGATCGACTCAAGCGTGGTAGCAAAGGAGTGCAACGATTGCACTTGCAACGACGGGGAAACCGCGCCCATCAAAACCCATCCGAATACCGTGTTAAAGGCGTCCGGTTCCCCATTCCTACCGATACGACGGCCATCACGCAATACGGACACGAAGGATTCCGCTCCCAATAGAATATCGATAGAACCGGGCAAATGGTATTCCGGATCCGCGAGCGGCAGACCCTTTAAATGACTTCACGAATTGGAGACGATTCGATTGTTGGGTAACGGCGAGGTTATACGAGGAAGCACCGTGGTCTCGATCGGGAAGCAAATGTCATCGCGATTTCGTGCCCGAATCACGAAGGATGTAAGACCCCTCGTGGTGGCGGCCTCCGTCTCGTTGACGCCTAATACCGTCACGCGGTGCTTGGTCCGAGCAAATCCGCCTTTTCGAAGGCAGCTCTCGGTAACGAAATTAGCTTGACTCGCGCTATCTAACAAGATACGAACCGGAAACACATTGCCATATATGTCGAAGGCCTCCGCGCGAAACGTCGATAGCAAGACCACGCCATTCGAAACGCTAGCCATTGAGACGATCGGCTTATCGTCCGAGTTTCCCGAGGTCGCGGCGTCCTTGACGGTAGGAGTGACCGCCGGGGCGGTCGCAGGAGGCGGTGTACCGCCCCGCTCAAAATGCAAAAGCGTGTGATGCTTCGCATGGCAGGCCCTACATGTCCACGAGGTAGGACAATTCCTCAGGTTGTGTCCTGCGCGGAGACAATTTAAACACAATCCCTGCTCGCGAACGAAACTGTGCCTCTCCCTGGCCGAGAGCTTCAAGAAGCCGGGACACTTTCCTAAGTAGTGCTGTTCCTTGCATTTATGACACGCGACGTTTTGAGCGATGAGCGAGGTAGTCGACGCGGCCTTTTTCGACGATACTGGCTGTGACGAGGGGGGTGACGCGCTTGAGGAACCCGAAATCAACGCGAGAACTCGGCAGTGCTCTGTGAGAAATTTAGTTAAATCGGAGTAGTGGGGAATCTCCTCCGACCGATGTTCCGATTCAAACTTCTCCCGTAACGAACGAAGGAGCTTGTCCGATAAAAATTTAAAAAGTAAGTAATCCCACGCGTCGGTGGGAAACCCGAGTAATTTCAAAGCCCGCGTATTCTCTGTAAAAGCGTCTAATAGGGTACGCAATGGGGCGGCCGATTCGGCCTTCAAAGGTTTAGCGTTGAGCATCAAATCTACGTGGTGATCGACAAGCTTCCGCTTGTTTTGATAGCGCAAAATCAACGCGTCGTATGCAATCGCGTAGTTTTCCGCGGAAAGGGGGAGGTTGCTTACGACCGAGAGCGCTTCCCCCTTCAACGAAGCTATCAGGTATTGGAACCTTTCTATGGCGGTGAGCTGCGGGTTCTCGTGTATCGACGTGTTGTAGAGAGCAATAAATGAGGGCCAGAGCGCGAGATCGCCCGAGAATTGCGGAAGCGTTATCTTTGGCAATCGAATAGCTGATGCCTGACTCGGGGCCGGAGGGGGCGAGGTGGTCGCCTGCTGGGCAGGAGCGAGAGCGTGATACCGCTCCCTCACTGCCCAAAACATTTTATCAAATTCCTTTCGGACCGCGTCCTCGGCGTCGTATGCATCGTCCGAGGTGTCTTGTATGATTTTGAGGTGCGTTGCCTCAAAATCATCCGCGGTCTTCGCTACGCTCGCGAAGCGGGCCAGAAACGTGCCTTTAAACCCTGCGTCGGTGCGCGCTTGTACGGAAAGCTCGTGCACCTCACGCATTCTTCGGACGCACAACTCGCGTCTGTTTCTAGTCGAATTAGCCATAGTATTTGACAACGAAAATAAATGTGAAATGACAAGAAATAATATCGCGCTAGTTTGAATCGATGGCCGTTAGTGAGACGCACGACGCAAATATTATTATGCCGATATCCGATAGCGAAAATATAAGTACGCAACTATGCAAACGAAACGACGAAAGTCTATTTGTCTCGCCTCGAGCGCGGAGACAAACACCAAAAAAAGCGAAATACCGCGCCGCTCGCCAAGGCCGAGGGGGGCGGACGGCTTGAGCTCGAAGATACAACGACGGAATATTCCGATGAATATTCACTATAGCGATAGAATATTCCGATGAATATTCTTCGCCTGATAGTATTATTTATTTAATACTATTAATACTATTCCTGCAACTAATTAAGTAATTAATCGCGAAAGCGATCGGAATAATGGCGCGCGCGCGAACAACTATTATTACGCGAATCTTCGTCGCGAAACGAGATTCTAACGAGCGAGAAAAGTCGCGTAGTGCGAAAGGGTGCACGCGCCGATTATTCGATGCAACGACGCAACGAAACAATTATTCACGAACGAGCGAAAGGTCGGCGGTACTATCTACACGCGGGGATCCGGCTCGATGGACCAATGCTCTGGGGGGGGGGGGGGGGGGGGGGGGTAAGTCCGTCCCCGGATTCGCGACAATTATAAATTATGCAACGACCTCGAAGGACCAGAGGGGGGTATGGTCCCCTCACAACGATTAAAGTGCACTATGCACGTACGAAAGCGAACAAAGCAAAAGCAAATACAAAAGCGTGCGACTCACAGTGTTGGTGCCCGGCGCCCTCCTCGGGGGTGTAAATCCGTCGACCTCGCTGTCCTCTCGGCAGCCCTCCGTGGTAGCGGGAGGAGCAGGCTGGCAGGCAAGGGTGGAGGCAAGGCGTGCAGGCAGGCGAACAGCAAGCAAATCAGGCAAGCAAGGCAGGCAAGCAAGGCAGGCACGACACGTTTCCTTTGCACTTGTGATTTGTCGAAGACGACGTATGAATCACTTGACTCGATCACGACCAATTTGCGAATGTGTTATCTCGACTGCTTCCGAATGAAGTGTGTCCTTCGGTCTTCTCCGGCTCGCGCTCCTGTGAAGTACGGCGCAAGCGAGTATCGTTTCCCTCAGTAATTAGGGAGGCCACCCGCGGGCGGGCAGCACGAGTCGGGTGAGTCGCGCGAATATTGATAGACAACGATCGCGATCCGCCAACGTTTCGCGCGAGCCACCGTTAGGGGAAAACTATGTTACCGACGTGTAACATAAAACTAATGCTAATTGCGACTAAACTATAATAACTACTAACTAATTAATAACGCGACTAAAACTACGATATTTACAAGTGAGCGCCGAACACAATATTTTTTTTTATTAAAAAATTACGTACTTATTGGTCCCTGCTGCTGCTGCGCCAGCGGCTGCTCTAGCAGTGGCTGCTCGGTGTCAAGCTGCTGCTGCGCCTACTCCTGCGGCTGGTCCCGTGGTTGATCACGCTCCAGTAATCTTCTTTGCAGTTCCTGAATTAAGAGCTGTTGCTCTTGTAATTGCCGCATTACTTGCTGCAGCGTTGGCAGGACATTATCGTTTATTTCTGCAAATAAAAATATAAACTATCTTAATTGAAAGTTTTGTCGTTATAAATATATTTATAATCTATATAAATCATATTATTTATTTTGATCTATATAATACTTACGTGACATTTTACGAAACGTCTTCTTCGCTTCACCGCAATGAAGAAATTTTTTTAATAGACAACTCTTTTTTCCGAACTCCTTTCAACGTCATGCACGTTGAATGTAGTACACCAATATTGTTTTTTTAACGTAAGGTTTCAAACTTCACGATAAACTTGTCAAGGCCGTTATAGTGCGACTTGTCATTTCGCTTTTGTGTCGTGTGCGCGATTTCTTTTAATAAAGAGATCAATTTTGAACGTACGAGTAGTTATTTCCGCGAGAGCGCGAATGCGAGCGTGAGTGCGTAAGTGTTGTCTGAGAAGCTACGAATGTTACGCCGGCCCGAGCGTAACATTTATTTAACAGTACGAGGTTAATATAATATACATTCGTAAAGAAAAAAAGAAAAGTTAAAGAAAAATAAAATTGTTCTAAATAAGGAAAAGAGAGAGAGAGAGAGAGAAATTGATTGATTGATTAGGTTTATTTATGCCCAAGTCAAAGGGTAAATATACAGATAGCAAGAGACATAGAATGTAACATAATGGTAGCTAAGTAATAGAAAGAAAAAACTAAGTAACATATATGTTGCATACTAATGCAAAACTTAAAACTAATATATAAACTGAAAGAAAAAAAAAAAGCAAGAACAAAATTGCTAGCAAAATATAATGCTCAAGAACTAGGCAATAATAGGCAACGCAACTTAACCTAAACTAAAACTAAGAAATATATTTGAATACGCAGCATAACTTAACCAAGATAATTATATATATAACGCAGCAAACTAGATGCCTGACTAGACAATGATAACATTGCATAATATAATTTACACAGAAGGCTAAGAGTATCAAATAGATTCAGATGCAAATAAAAACAAGCGGAGAAGGTCTTTAAAGGATGAAAAAGTAGATGCTGATGTTTTGCTGCTAGGAAGAGTATGCCAAAAACGTATTGAAGAAAGGCGAAAGGAGTGCATGTACATAGTAGTCCTCTACAAGACGGAATATGAAAAGTTTGAGATGAGGTTACAAGGCGGTCAGATCTCCTCAGTGGGTCGAGAGGGGTGAAGAGCTCGTTCAGGTAGGATGGAGAATATTGTTACGCCCGCGCTGAGACGGCCCTTGGTCCGAGCGGAAGCGAGCGGTGATTCCGGAAAAAGTTGCGTAGCGTCCTTAGCAACGCGGCGTGTATTGATGTAACTTTGTCTTTGAGAACTGATCTCGTGTGCGTTGACACTTTTGTATTTCGCAGCTGTAAATATACGTGAGTCTAGTTTTCGTAAGTGTCTCCGTGTTATTATTGCGTGAGTGTCGAGTAAGTGCAAGAGTGCCGCGCTGTGTCGCGAAAGTGCGGAAGCTTCGCTTCGCGTGTGTAACAATATAAAAAAAGGATACGATACATCTGACAACCAAGAAAATATAACCTTCTATTTTCCACTGAAAGCCATCCCAATCGACGCCTATATGGCGTAATATGTTTATCACGTCTAAGATAAAAAATAAACGTAATACAGCAATTTACAAGTCTCTGCAATTTGGTATTCAACTCATTGTTTAAGCCATGATAGACAAGACAACAATAGTCAATATGAGGCATAATCAATGTCATAACTAATTTAGCTCTTAATTCGGTGGAAAGAGAGTTTCTGTTAAATTTTAGTTTATGCAGTGCATAATGGACCCTTTGCGAGACGTGCAAAATGTGTTTTCTCCAAGAAAGAGTGGACGTGAATACAACGCCCAAGTTCCTCACTTCACTCACAAAAGGAAGAGGCACTTGGTTTACAGTAATAGACGGTAGAAGATTAAAATCAATATATTTAACATAAGCCTGACTGCCATAAATAAGCACCTTTGATTTGGCAGGATTCAGTTTAAGACAGTTAGACTCAGCATAATCAGAAATAGCTTTCGCGTCCCTAGAAATTAACTTTAAACCATGACAAATCTCTGCCGGTGAGCACGTGAGATAAACTTGAATGTCGTCAGCAAACAACATGTGAAGTGCATATAACAAGACCCGACCAATATCATTGATAAAAAGAGAGAATAAAAGTGGGCCAAGCACGGAGCCCTGAGGGACACCAGAGGACGTAGACAGCCAATCAAAGAAGTTACCAGCATCATTAACTACAGCCTGAGAACGGCCTGTTAAGTATGAAAAAATCCAAGTAAGGACAGCGTCCGAGAAACCAATCTCCTTAAGCTTAATGAGTAAGCGAAGATGAGGAACTGTGTCAAATGCCTTACTAAAATCAAAGAGGATCATGATTATGATAAGTCTATTATCAATCGCTTCTTTAATATCATCGCAAACACGTAGAAGTGCTGACTGAGTGTTGTGACCCGGTCGATACGCGGACTGTCTAGGATTTAAGATATTATGTTCAGTTAAGTAGTCAGTAATTTGTGAGGCAACGATCCTCTTAAGTATTTTAAAAAGTTCAGGCAGATTGGCAATCGGTCTCGTATCAGACGGGGATAAAGGAATACGGATCTTCGAGAGAGGGCGGATAAGCGCTCGCTTCCACTGAGACGGAAATGAAGAAGTTTTCAATGATCGGTTAAATAAAGCAGTGAGGCACCCTGAAATCAAAGGCCAAGCAATACGCAGAATAAAAAACAGAATGCCATCCGAACCCGACGCATAAGAATGAAGAGGTCCCACGGAAATAAGCTCATAGACTGTGCAAGGAGTAATAGCTGAGAAAACAAACTCCGGACGCTGAGATGGACGAGTAACAAGAGCAATGGCAGATACAACGTCAGAATATAAGCAAGGCAACTGAGCATTAGAAACTAAAACGTAAAATGAATTTAATTGATCTGGTGTAAAAAAATGTAGAGGAGAAATTAAGGTAAATTTTACATGACCCAGACGAGCCAGTTCTCTCCATAGTTTAGCAGGATCAGTGATAATTTTAAGAGAATTATATTGAAACTCGCTCTTTGCACGTTTGATATCAGTATTAAGCCGGTTACGAAAAAGTCTGTAAGTGGCATAACCAAGTAAACTATTGGAACGTTTAGCCTGCTTATATAACTGATTACGAGTACAAAGCCGGGTCTTAAGTTCGTCCGTGAGCCACCGCACAGGGGGCTTCTTGATTGCAAATACCCTTGCAGGGGCAAACACATCAAGTGTTCCAAGTAAAGATTCAGATAACACTGAACAAAACTCATCAACCCCAGAGGCACCAGTCTGATCTCCAAGCCCAACATGAACACCATCAGTGATGGCACGGATGCATGCCAGGAACTCGGGACCCCCCACGACGGACCGAAGATGATCCCGAAACTCGTCACCATCAATGGTCCGATAGCTACGCCTTGAAATGCGACTCTCAATCCCCAAGACAACTCCAAATGAAAGCGATAACTCAATAAGATCATGACCGGCTATAAACGGGCACTCAGATTTGGCAGACGTCAGGATTTTTTCACGGTCATCTACTGCCAAAACATCCAACCACGAGTCAGCGGCAGCAGTGTGATGCGTAGCATCAGAGTGTACAATATGCATTGATATGCCAGACATAAGTTTACGTAGGTGGTTAGCTTCGAAGTTGTTCGAAAGAAGGTCACAGTTAAAGTCTCCGCCAATAATTATATTTTTATAAAGGTGCGAAACAGTCGTAAGTGTTTCAACGAATTCATGCAAGAGGCGACCCTTAGGTCTTTTATAAACTGATGCGAACAATACTGATTCATTATTAGGTAAACGGATTTCAATAATGAGATACTTCGGAGAATTAATGTCAACCTCTGCAGAAACCGCGATAACTTCGACCTTCAATGAACTGTGAACGAAGCAGGCGACTCCACCACCACGTCTACCCACACGATCATGGCGATTTAGAAAATAGCCATCTAAAGCTACAAGAGCGTCAGAAACTTCAGAATGCAGCCATGTTTTAGACACCGAAATGACATGAAAAAAGTTAGTAGTAAAATGTATTCTAATTAAATCAATGTGTCCCCGAAGGGAATTAGCGTTGAACTGAGCTACACGGAATTGAGTCGAGACTGAGTTACAATGTGTAACGGGAGACAATAAGTGGTCAGAGTCAGAGTGTGCATGTCAAGCGAGCCCATCAAGATCCGCATTAGAGTTAATTTGAACAACAGGCTTACCGTCTGAGTGTCTCACCCGAATGCGACCCCCCCTCACCCAGACATACTCGTAAGACTTCTCCTTGGCAACACGTTTAGTCCGCTGCAGCAAACCATATGTATCCTTTGGGAGAAACTCATTAACATACACACTCCGATCGGATCCACCATCACAAACCTCCCTCTGCTTAAGTGTACGTCGCGCTCGCTTTTTAGATATAACAATGTCCCGAACCGCACCAGAGGCTAAAGTCACTACGTACGAGTTGGCAGAAGAGACCGGCAAAGGTCGGTCATGAGCTGCCACCGATTGAGGCTTACGAACAATGGCCCTGACGTCAAGAATATGACAAGACAGATCAGGGACGTCGAGAGTTGAGAACAAATTGCGAACACATGCCAAGGGGGTAATGGACATTGCAGCAGGCACACCCGATATAATGAGCATATTCTCACAACCCGTCTGAGTTTGAGGGACCAGATGAGAACCTCTCTGATCGCCCTTCAACTCACGTATCTCATTCTTGAGAGCAACACATTGTTGTTCTAAATTATTAATACGTTGACAATTCCGATCCACATTGTTCCACTGTTTAACTGATTAAGTTTATCGTTGAGTTCACAATTTGTTTGCTGCTGAGCTTTAACAAAGGCGGAAAGTTTATTGTTTCTTTGTTGCTGAGCTTCCATAAACGCAAAAAACCTAGCATCCGACACTCTCAACTGATCAATCAATTGCTGCAAAAGTACGTTGGTTGTGGCATCAATCTGTGAATGCACACTGGTTGTGGTGTCAATCTGTGAACACGATTGAGAACCAGTGCCCGCAGAAGTAGGCATGTTTAAAAAATCAAATGACCGCTCGGTATTTTCCACCTCAGGTGTAAGAGGAATACTCGATGAAGCAGCCAACGTTTTACAGCAAGTATCTGCGTACTTGCTAAGAGCATATAACTTGATGCAACTGGGATGGAACAGTCTCCTGCACTCACACTCAACTGATATAGTCGCAATCGACTTCCTGCATTTAAGGGGATCCTAAAGCCGTTTGTATTACCGACAAAATTATCATTCTCTATCATTTTCTATGTTACCGATCTACATCTGTCCTTGTTCAGAAAATGATATAGACAAGGGTAGCACCTATATTGCACGCACACATACGCAAAAATCGTACTACATACCGTACTCTTATATTAGACTTCTAACCTCGATTTGTAGGATTCTACATGTTCTTTCGTGTACTACAACCTCCGGAAACTTATTTTCGTGTTTGTACAAACTGTGCATCTGTTATATGAAGTACATGTTATGATGAGTTGACAGCTCGTCTACGACTTGAGACGCCATACTGAGATAAAAGTTTGGTAAAGAAATCTGTAATTATTATTAGGAAATAACTATTTATGGTTTTTCGTATAAAATTAGAGTTTCCGGGGATCATTGATATATGTAATGAAATCGTGGAGAAGCATTTTCCAGTCTGTCAAGTTAATGCGACGAAAGATTAGAAGTACGAAAATGTCCGTAAATCACGGCTTTAGGATCCCCTTAATGCACTCACGCTGCATGAGTTATCCGTTGTCAGCAGCAGGGAATAGAACCAAAGAAATGCAGTACAACAGTCCAGCAGGCGACAGATGGTAGTACGTCCAAAAGATTACAGATGTCACCACATGCATGAATTGGATGGTAACTCATGCGCAAATCAGGCCTGAGAGATGGTAAAGTGCAGACAAGAGAAAAGCAGGAGCATGCGCAGCAAGAGTCCACGACAATCCCAAGATCAGGCGAAAGTAAGGTTAGAAACAGAAGTGATATTGTACTCCAAGATATCCAGCACTGCAGTTGCAAGGAAAGAAAGATGAAATATCTATCTTAACAAGCAACGAAAAACCTGCTTAAACCTGTAACAAAACGGCCCGAAGGCAGTTTACAGCAGAGATGGAGTTCGCCGAAAGCCAGAGCAAGGAAACACAGCAACAAGCGGTACTCTCCAGCGAGAGAGAGAGAGAGAGAGAGAGAGAAAGAGAGAGAGAGAGAGAGAGAGAGAGAGAGAGAGAGAGAGAGAGAAAAAGGTATTTATAAAATGAAAAATACTATTATTGAAATGTAATAAATAATGCATTTTATAATGTTATTAAAAATCTACTTTTATAACATGCTTACATATAACAAGTATCACCAAAAGAATAATATTTTATTGTATTAGTGTGTTTTAATTGCTTAGTGTTTACATGTTTCTTTAGAATCGGATTTATAAATTTACGTTTTTTTACTAACAGAGACAGAGAGAAAGGAGCAACATTTATTTTGCGCTGAAATTTATTTCAAACGCTAAAAGAGAGGGAGAAAAAGAAAAAGATAAGTAAATTGAAAGAGAGAAAAAAAGAATAAGGTATTTATTAAAGAAAAAATATTATTAATATAATTGTTTCGTACAAGCTCACGCATGAGCCTAGGCTTGTGAGTTAATGAGGGGAGGAAACGACACACGCCTTTTACTATTTGAGGGAGAAATCATATATTCATATACTCAGAATATTCAAAGTTGAAAATCATTAAACATGTTTGAAATAGTTCACATAAATAAAATGCAAGTCACATAATATAGAATAATACTCAGACGAATGGTCCTTTTATCAACTGAAACAATTAAGCACAATTCGTAACACTCAACTCATTACATGAATTCTAAATCCTGAATTCTATAACCAGCGGTATTTGTTTAATGTTTCCATAGATTGTACGTAATTTCAATTACAATTGTTCGTCAGATCATAGCTTGCATCATGATAGATTCGGATAAACAGACCATTCGTATAAAACAGATCACATATAAAGTAAATAATCACACATAAATAGATAAGCATAATTCATAGAAAATCAATTACATGTGAGGGATAGATTGATACGTCGTATTTTCCTTTGTAACGTAACGTCCTTCTCGTTCGAATAGCCAATGGCTTTGAATGTAGCTAATCTTGCGAAAGAAATATAATCAGATGATGATCGAGAATACGATGGAAGTATTATACCAAATTATACATCATTGTTTTGTAAATATCCTATTTGATAGGAAAGACGTATCAATCTATACAAATAATATGTCGTTAATCGCCGTAGTTTTGCGTAGTTCGAAAAGAAATCAGGTTATATTTACAGTTGACGTTATGAATTCGTGAACGTGCGAAGGAATCTTTACTTAAATCTAACGTGAAAATAGTCTTGAACGCAAAGGAAATATCGTAATATGAGTAACGCCGTAGATAATATAAGTAACGCGAGTATGTATTCAGAAAGATTATTTCTTTTAACAAAATGACAATCCGCTTCGTCGACTTGAATTGAGTAATTAAACTTTGTGAATAATAAAGAAAGAATGATATATCGGTTGCAACCTTAGAAAAAATACCATTAAAGAAAGTTTTTACTGAGCTCAGATTTGACTCCATTTAACGCGTTAAATGTGACGACTATTGGTTTATAGTCTACACTTCTCATTGAAAAACGCTAGCTTCGCGTAATCTCTCCAGAAATCTGTAACCAAGATCGCATTAGAGAGACGGGAATATTAATCCGCCACACCACTCGATTGTACGAGTGACTTTCGAAACCCGGCAAGGATCTGTGGTTGTCAGAAATCTAAGATTTACCTCATTACTGGAGAAATCTCTGCTTGCATAATATATTCTTCCTTTTAAGAATATATCTCTCTCTCCTAGGCTGTTAAGCATATCATATACTTCAATGGCTGCTGTTCCTTCGTGAGGTATCACGATGCTGTAATGGCGACCCTTCCTTCATGCATTCACACGCAGCGGTGATAGCGTGATCGTTCGCCAGGCCGGTATAGTCCCGTGGCGTATCTCAAATCACATCTATTTCTTACAGAAATAATCTTCTCGCTACTTATCAGATATACAGATTCACAACGATAGTGAAATACGAGAATACAATCGGTTTTAGCCACACGTTACGATTCGCTTCCTCAATTGTTCTACCGGCACGTCTCATATACGAGAACGCTCTTACTTGGCGAAGGACTCGAAACGAATGCTCGCTCGGTGAGTCGCAGGCTCCCCGCATCCGCCTTTCGCACGCGTAGCTCTCCTTTTTTTCTAACAACACGTTGCTACGCGATCCGCGCCGAGCGCGCCGCAAACATGCATGACGACACTAGTGTCGCCTTCTTGCGTGACTCGACTTTATTAAGTTGATACGAATACAGTCGTACCAAATGTCATATATATGATCTCTCCTCGTTCTATTACTTACATTTTAAACATTCCGCCCGCCTTCGTTAACGTAATTAACAAACTAGTTATAGAGTTTCATTATTAATCGGAAGAATACAAAGCTTTGTGATAGGTCTCTGAATCTCCGAAACCTGAGTACGAACAGTGACCACTCTTATACGACCGTCCTTTCCCGGATGTGTCTTAATTACACGACCCAAAGGCCACTTTGATGGAGGATATCTTTCGTCCACAACTAAAACCAATGAACCAACTGTTATAGAAAGAACAGCTTTGTCCCACTTATATATCGCAAGGTATCTGTGCAAACAGTCTCGTGACCATTGCTTCCAGAAATCTTCTAGCATTTTTCTGAGCAATTGCCATCTGGATAGGTGAGAAACCTTAAGTTCTCCTAACGAGGGTTCCGGAATAATAGTCAATGGCTGACCCACAAGGAAGTGACCAGGAGTCAAAGCAGAGATGTCGTTAGGGTCATCTGACTGAGGGCTAATGGGCCGGGAATTTAACACGGCTTCGATCTGAATCAACAATTTCATTTCTTCGAACGTGAGCAATTGTTCACCGATTACCCGTTTCAAGTGTGACTTGACCGACTTTACGCCAGCCTCCCATTTACCCCCGAAATGAGGAGTCGCGGGTGGATTAAAAATCCACCGAGTACCATCCTTAGAAAGAAGCATAGCTAAATCCCCTGATTCTTTTGAACTATCCGAGAAAAGCTTACGGAGCTCATTATCCGCGCCTTTCTGATTCGTACCGCAATCACTCGAGAGAGTCGAACAAATTCCCCTACGAGATGTGAAACGCTTATACGCAGCTATAAAGGCTTCCGTAGTGTAGTCTGAGACCAATTCCAAGTGTATAGCCGACGTGGAATAGCAAACAAAGAGAACTATATATGCCTTATATGTTTTAGCCTTCTTTTCTTTCCAAGTTTTTATAGTGATAGGACCTGCATAGTCTATTCCTGTATGTTTAAAAGGGCGAGAAGGTGTTATTCTCTCTGCTGGCAATTGACCCATTATCCGTAGCGCTCTTTCTTTTCGAAACCTGGTACACACAATACATTTGAGAATGAATGATCGCACTACAATTCGACCCCCTATTATCCAATAGTTGTTTCTTATATATGAAAGCGTATCTTGCACTCCTCCGTGAAGAGTGCGTGTGTGAGCGTCAGCTATAACCAGGGAGGTAAGAGCGGAATCTTTCGGTAAAATAAATGGATGTTTGGCAAACTCTGATAGTGATGATCGTTCAAGACGACCTCCTACTCGTAATAATCCGTCGGAGTCTAGACGAGGAGTGAGCGTCAGTAATGCATTTGATTTCGGTAAGTCTCGTCCAGCTGACAAAGTGTTAAGTTCATGAGAAAAACAAGCCCGTTGCACAGTCTTTATCCAATACAATTTGGCGTCGTTCAATTTTGTCACTGTCAAAGGATTAGAAAATGAGGCTTCGATTGATCCTCGTAATCGTTTTATTACTTTTTTACAAAAAGCAGTTATGCGTATCAAGCGAGTTAAACTAGAGTACTTTGAAACTAAATCCCAAATTTTAGGTGATTTAGAATCAATGGTAGTAGCTACCCGAGCAGGTCTCTCTTCCAAATTCTCATCCGCAGAAAGAGAATAAGATTCGCCAGGCCAAGTTGATTTAGGTTGAAGGATCCAAGAAGGTCCTGTCCACCAAGCTTTGGAATTCAACAACTGTTGAGGTGTTAAACCTCTTGTCGCTAAGTCGGCTGGGTTGTCCCCACCCGGAATAAACTTCCATACCGCTTGAGGAAGAGTTTTCTGAATAAAACTGACTCGATTTTGAACAAATTCTTTCCACTTAGATGGATGGCCAAGGATCCACGTAAGTGCAACTTGAGAGTCTATTCTCAGAAAAATAGGAATATTACCTAACTCCATTACCTTAAAGATATGAAAAACAAGTTTGACTAGTAGAACTGCAGCTGTTAATTCCAAACGAGGAATAGTGAGTTTCTTCAAAGGTGCTACCTTTGTCTTTGACGCAATAAAGTAAATCTTAACATCCCCGTAACTGGAAGTTACTCTAAAAAATACGACCGCTGCCATAGCTTGTTGCGAAGCATCACTAAAACCGTGTATCTCGATTAGAGAGTCAGACTTGAGTCCGATCCATCTAGGAAACTCGAATTTCGGCATATCTCGCAACGTCCCTACAAAGTCGATCCATTTCTTTGCCTAGTTGTCTGACAACGGTTCATCCCAACCTAATTTACGCGACCACAAATCTTGAACAAATATCTTACCAACGATGGTGATCGGCGACAAAAAACCCATTGGATCAAAAAACCTGGCAATAGTTGACAATGTAGTACGCTTGGTTATCGTGTTCAATGTAGGAAGTTCAATCGTAAATTGAAATGTATCTGATGAAGCATTCCAAGATAATCCAAGAACGTGAACAATATCGTTTTCGTTGAACTAAATAGAATGAGACGTAATTTTCCTATCCGATGGAATATGTTTCAAGATATCTGGATGATTGCTCATCCATTTCTTCAACAAGAAACCGCCCGCCATGCACAGATGATCCAATTGAAAGACTTTCTTTTGAGCCTCTTTTACCGAGTCCGCTCCACCATGAAATTCGTCAACGTATCGACCTTTCATAACGATAGGAACAGCTAATGGGAATCTATGTCCCTCATCCTTCACTAACTAAATGAGTGCTCGTAAAGCTAAGAAGGGTGAGCACATTAGACCGTAAGTAACAGTCGTAAGTACGAAGATAATGATTTTACCCAATGAATCTAACCAAAGGATTCGCTGAAAGTCCCAATCTTCGGGATTCACTCTAATCTGACGGAACATCTTCTCTATGTCCGCTATAAACACGTATAGAAAGAGTCAAAACCAAAGAAGCACGTTGAATAAATCAGTTTGCAATTTAGCGCCGGTATGCAGTAAATCATTTAACGCTACGCCCGTAGTTGTAGGACTCGATCCGTTAAATACGACTCTCAATTTTGTCGTTAAACTTTGTTCTCTCAGCACCCCGTGGTGTGGAAGATAATATGCTAAAGACGGTTCAGGTTGCGAGCTTGGAACTCTCCTCATATGATCTAACTGCTCGTACTCGATCATGAAGTCCGAATATGCTTTTGAAAACTTTGAATTTGATTTAAGTCGATTAGACAAACTAGTCATTAATCGAAAAGCTTTGTTACTGGAGTTTGCGAGTTTCTTTGGGTTCGATTTAAATGGAAGCTTCACAATGTATCTACCATTCGAATCCCTCTTATGAGTGGAAAGGAAATACTCCTCACATTCCTGCTCTTCCTTCGAAAGGATTGGAGTCTCAGAGGCGGGTATCTCTTCGACTTCCCAAAATCTATGCACTAAATTGTACAGTTCTTTATCAACGGAGACGTGATAAATTTGTCTTTCTACCGAGGAGGCTTTAAACGTCGTTGGCCCTGACACTATCCAGCCTAACTTGGTCTCTTGGGCCACTGGAGATCCGAACCTTTTCTTAATCTATTTTCAAGTAACGAACCGTAAACATCTGCACCCAATATTAAATCGATTGAACCGGGTACGAAGAATTTAGGAACTGCTAGTTGAATGCCTTCTAAATGCGGCCATAATTGTTGAGGTAATTCGGCAGAGGGAATAGGCGTCGTGAGTTTCGGAAGAATGTACGCCGAAATCGTAGTATTAAAATTAGAGTTGAAATGTGACTTCAACCTAAAGGAAGTAAGTCCTTTTGTGGTGTTCGCCTTTTGTTTACCTATTCCTAGTAACGTAAGAGACGAGTGCGCCCGAGGTAATCTTAATTGTTAAACAACGCGTTCCGAAATCAACGAAATTTCCGAACCCTGGTCAAGTAGAGCTCGTACTTTTCTAACTTCTCCTCTATCTGAAATCGCCAACACCTGCGCGGTTGCCAACAGTACACACGAGGCGGCTCGTTTTTTATCAACAGTAGAATGTAAGACGTTGGCTTTGTCCTGTCCTACTACAGCAGGACTAGGTTGGTTTTGAGATTCTGATTTTACATCTTTATTACTCGAAGAACTTTCCGCCCTGTGTATTGTTGTGTGGTGCTTCTTACTACATGTGCGACAACGTTTGGCTACTTTACAATTCGATACTCGGTGCTTCCCTAAACAATTAAAACATAATTTATGTTTGTTTACGAGTGCTAACCTTTGAGCGACAGTCTCATCAATATACTTGGGACATTTTATAATGTAATGCTTTTCCTTACAAATTGGACAAAGCGATGTGCTTGACGAAGAAGTATCACCTGCCTTTCCCTGGTAATGAGCTTTAGCCGTAGCTTTTTGAGACTTCCACGCTGTCTTTGCTTCGCGAGATTTCTCATAAGCTTGCAGCGAGAAAAGACGAGTGATCAGAAAGGTTTTAAGTTCATGCCAAGTGGGAGGAACTGTTGACGAACCTAAACTATTTTCCCAAGCTTTAACCGATTCTGCGTCCAACCTTCGTACTATGTGGAAAACAAGCATATCATCCCACGTTTCTACGGGGCGTTGTAGTGTTTCTAAAGTTCTATAAATCTGAAGAAAAGTAGTATATAACTGCTCAAGCTCTGTTGCAGATTCTTTTGTCATAGGTTTCAAATCGTGGAGTGATTGTAATGTCGTGTTAACTTGAAGTCTTAGGTTATCGTAAAATGAAAGCAATGACTCCCAAGCCGTTGTTAAGTTTTCAGCAGTGAGTGTCGTATTCTGAATTAGTTGAGCAGCAGTACCGGTCAAACTTGTCTTCAAGTATTGCAACTTTTCTATTTTTGAAATATCTTCTTTTAAAACGAGAGAGGTAAACAAATCTCTGAAATTGAGCCATTTCGACGGTGTTCCATCAAATTTTGGAATATTGATACGAGGAAGTCTACCATGTTTGTATTGAGATCCACTCGACGTAGTAATCTCACGAGATAGAGACTGTACAGATGTACAGCTTGTCGAAATTGGTTGTTCTAGTGATTGATTTGACGAAGAACTTATTGCAACTGGTTGCTCTGCACTGAAATTAGCCTTTATCTTTTCTGAAGCTGCTAAATAACAAGTCTCAGTATTCGAATATATCTGTTCCTTAAAATAGGAATGAGTTTTAAGAATCAACGACCTTTCTTCGTTTGGAAGTTCGGCGATAGCCAATAGAATGGCGTCATGCCCTGTTCTAAATTTAGTCCAAAGGTCAGTTAGGGAGGACAAGTACCTATCCGCTCTCTGCCTCGTAATTCCCGAGAACCCCTTGGCGACAAAACTATCATAAGCTTGAGCTATAAATTTTCTCGTCATGCTTTGTTGACCGATACTGTGGATTATCGAATTCATTGTACTGAATTTAGATAACTATTTAACTTAAAAGAAAAAAAAAGAAACTCGAAAAGAATCAGGCGGAATGCTTTTCACTTTATCTGTTCTGTAAATCTTCGCGAAACTCGATGTGTCGTTTCCTCAATCCGGATCTGCAATGTAAAGTAAGGATATACCGAAGTCACAAAGTGATTGCTACACTTATCCTTTTATTCAGAATTATTAATTTGTAAACACCAGTCCGGAATTTCAAATCCGGTTAACATCCGGAACCAAATATCCGGCTCGAAAGACCAATGTTTCGTACAAGCTCACGCATGAGCCTAGGCTTGTGAGTTAATGAGGGGAAAAAACGACACACGCCTTTTACTATTTGAGGGAGAGATCATATATTCATATACTCAGTTAGAATATTCAAAGTTGAAAATCATTAAACATGTTTGAAATAGTTCACATAAATAAAATGCAAGTTACATAATATAGAATAATACTCAGACGAATGGTCCTTCTATCAACTGAAACAATTAAGCACAATTCGTAACACTCAACTCATTACATGAATTCTAAATCCTGAATTCTATAACCAGCGGTATTTGTTTAATGTTTCCATAGATTGTACGTAATTTCAATTACAATTGTTCGTCAGATCATAGCTTGCATCATGATAGATTCGGATAAACAGACCATTCGTATAAAACAGATCACATATAAAGTAAATAATCACACATAAATAGATAAACATAATTCATAGAAAATCAATTACATGTGAGGGATAGATTGATACGTCGTATTTTCCTTTGTAACGTAACGTCCTTCTCGTTCGAATAGCCAATGGCTTTGAATGTAGCTAATCTTGCGAAAGAAATATAATCAGATGATGATCGAGAATACGATGGAAGTATTATACCAAATTATACATCATTGTTTTGTAAATATCCTATTTGATAGGAAAGACGTATCAATCTATACAAATAATATGTCGTTAATCGCCGTAGTTTTGCGTAGTTCGAAAAGAAATCAGGTTATATTTACAGTTAACGTTATGAATTCGTGAACGTGCGAAGGAATCTTTACTTAAATCTAACGTGAAAATAGTCTTGAACGCAAAGGAAATATCGTAATATGAGTAACGCCGTAGATAATATAAGTAACGCGAGTATGTATTCAGAAAGATTATTTCTTTTAACAAAATGACAATCCGCTTCGTCGACTTGAATTGAGTAATTAAACTTTGTGAATAATAAAGAAAGAATGATATATCGGTTGCAACCTTAGAAAAAATACCATTAAAGAAAGTTTTTACTGAGCTCAGATTTGACTCCATTTAACGCGTTAAATGTGATGTTACGACTATTGGTTTATAGTCGACACTTCTCATTAAAAAACGCTAGCTTCGCGTAATCTCTCCAGAAATCTGTAACCAAGATCGCATTAGAGAGACGGGAATATTAATCCGCCACACCACTCGATTGTACGAGTGACTTTCAAAACCCGGCAAGGATCTGTGGTGGTCAGAAATCTAAGATTTACCTCATTACTGGAGAAATCTCTGCTTGCATAATATATTCTTCCTTTTAAGAATATATCTCTCTCTCGTAGGCTGTTAAGTATATCATATACTTCAATGGCTGCTGTTCCTTCGTGAGGTATCACGATGCTGTAATGGCGACCCTTCCTTCATGCATTCACACGCAGCGGTGATAGCGTGATCGTTAAATTCACATTTATTTCTTGCAGAAATAATCTTCTCGCTACTTATCAGATATACAGATTCACAACGATAGTGAAATACGAGAATACAATCGGTTTTAGCCACACGTTACGATTCGCTTCCTCAATTGTTCTACCGGCACGACTCATATACGAGAACGCTCTTACTTGGCGAAGGACTCGAAACGAATGCTCGCTCGGTGAGTCGCAGGCTCTCCGCATCCGCCTCTCGCACGCGTAGCTCTCCTTTTTTTCTAACAACACGTTGCTACGCGACCCGCGCTGAGCGCGCCGCAAACATGCATGACGACACTAGTGTCGCCTTCTTGCGTGACTCGACTTTATTAAGTTGATACGAATACAGTCGTACCAAATGTCATATATATGATCTCTCCTCGTTCTATTACCTACATTTTAAACAATAATGTAATGAAATGTAATTTGATAAATAAATATTGTATATATATACAATATCAACTATTCTCTGCTTTAACATAAAAACTGTTCAATATATTAACAATTCAATATATTGACTGCTTTAAATGA
This sequence comes from Leptothorax acervorum, assembly GCA_035220615.1. Taxonomy (NCBI): domain Eukaryota; kingdom Metazoa; phylum Arthropoda; class Insecta; order Hymenoptera; family Formicidae; genus Leptothorax; species Leptothorax acervorum. The sequence continues at coordinate 12,370 of JASTWQ010000321.1, read as the reverse complement.
CTTTCCTCCGTTCATACACGTACTATTTCCACGTACACATTAATCGTTTATGCCTTTCAATACTCAAAATTGCTGCAATATTTTTCAAACTTTTTTTGTAATTAGAACCAACATTCACTGGTAATTATTTACAAAAAGACCCCACCCGTCAATGATCTTGACCTTGACATATGTTGTCAAGGTCACTCTCCTGAGTGACCTTCAGAAGTTTTTAGCCACAGCGGTCATTATTCGTTAAAAAGTTATTAACAAAAAAAGTTTTGAAAATATAGCAGCTATTTTCAGTATTGGAAGGCATAAACCACTAATATTACGTTTTTTTTTAAAGCAGAGAATACTTTATTTCGCGAAAAAGTCGCTGTTTTACCAAAACACAACATTTAAAGCAGTAAATTGTTGATAAATTGTATATTGAATGCGATTAAGTTATTAACAAAAAAAATTGAAAATATAACAGTTATTTTGAGTACTAATAGACATAAATGACTAATATTTATGTGAAAATAGTACATGTATGAACGAAGGAAAGTTAGTTAAAGTAGCGAATTGTTGGTATATTGAAAGAAAAGTTAAAGCAGATAATAGAGAGTATGTGCTTCAACTTACAAAGCACATACTTGTAAAGCGCTTCACTAACCTATAGGTTAGTGGCGCGCTTTACAAGTGTGTGCTTTGTATGTGCTTCAACTTAGAAAGCACATACTTGTAAAGCGCGTCACTAACCTATAGGTTTTGTCAATAACCAACTATTATCTGCTTTAATAAAGGTTTAACATGCTTTTGCCATGATTAAAACAGAGAATACTTGTATTCACGCTTTCTAATACATAAAATAGTGTATGAACTTTTTCAATATATCAACTATTCTCTGCTTTAAATAACTTTCTTTTCAATATACCAACAATTAACTGCTTTAAATAACTTTCCCCACCAAAGTTTTTCTGTTTATAATTTTTTAATAAACAATGACCGCCAGCTAAAACCTTCTGAAGGTCACTCTGGAGAGTGACCTTGACAACATATGTCAAGGTCAAGGTCGTTTATGCCTTTCAATACTCAAAATAACTGCTATATGTTTTAAACTTTTTTGTTTATAACTTTTTAATAAACAATGACCGCCGGCTAAAAACTTCTGAAAGTCACTCAGGAGAGTGACCTTGACAACATATGTCAAGGTCAAGGTCATTGGCGGGTGGGGTCTTTTTGTAAATAATTACCCATTCACTTTATATCTTTTAATTTTAAAAATATTTCAACCATAGAAATAAAAAATCTAATTATAATTTAATAATAAAATTATCATCAGTGATTATAATTGCTTTTATATTTCTATGGTGGAAATATTTTTCCTAGTAAAAGATATAAAGTGAATGTTTCTTCTATTCTGTAGCAACACTTTCCACAGCTAAGTTCTCGTTCGCAAGACTGTTCAATAAATCAACGATTGACTGCTTTAAATAGCTTTCCTTCATTTACACATGTACTATTTCTACATACATATTAGTAATTTGTGTGAAATAGATACTTAATAATACGATTTAAATAAATAAAACAATTATCCAAATTTTTGGTAAATATGTAATTTTTGGTAAAGACATATTTGCATATTGACGACTTTCCTTAGTAACATTTTAGTAGCAAAACATTTATATAATGTTTTACTATTAAAAGTCATCAATATGCAAATATGCTTCTCCATTAAATTTGTCTTTCAGAAACTTTAAATAAAATTATCTAATTACAATATGATGTTTTTTGCAATTTATTAATGATTTCCCGGGGTCTCTCATATTAAGAGCACACTTTTTCGTTTTTTTATATTTTTAAGCGTCAAACGTCAAGCAGCGAACAGCAACCAATCAGCAAGGCGATACGTTTGACGCGTCCTGTTTGCTGGAGCATTTAGCTGTGGAAAGTGTCGCTACAAAAAAAAAAACGTATAATTTATATTTTTCTGTAGGAAAAATTAATACCATCATGAATCATTATTATTATATTGAGGTTATCTGATCTGGGGGGGGGGAGGTCCTCCATCGAAGCCCTACCAGTGCGGCACTCAGACCGAGTCCATTGTGCCTCCCCACCATAACCACCTCCACTCCCCTCCACACTTTAATTCTTGGACCAACGGCTTAACGTCTCCTCCGAAAGACGGAGCCCAGTTTTCCCCGTTGGGAGACCGTCCCCCCCGCGGGGGGGTCACCCGAAAGACGGAGCCCTTCCCCCGCTGAGTCCGTTTCTCCCGCATGGGGGGGGGGGGGGCACCCGAAAGACGGAGCCTTTTCTCCCGCTGAGAGTCCGTTTCTCCCGCGTGGGGGGGCGCAGCTTCGGAATATACCATTACAGAAAATTCCATGTTTACATGATCAAGTGGACTCGAACCTGGTTCCTCAGATTACGAGTCTGGCGCTCTACCACTAGACCACACTGCCGCCCATCATGAATCATAGAAATAAAAGATCTAATTGTAATTTGATAATAAAATTTTTATCTGCGATTATAATTGCTTATTTTTTCTTATTAAATAATGAAAACACATAGCGTTTTAACGTTTCTATTCTTTTATAGACAATTAAAATACTTTTTTTTTATTTTGATTTAATTATTAAGTATCTATTTCTCACAAATAAATATATATTAACACTGTAATTGATTGTACACTATACAATAATGTACGTTTAATATTTTAATCTATAATAATCAATGTTAATAATACTTAATAATACGATTTAAATAAATAAAACAAATATCCAGATTTTTAGTAAATATATAAATGTTTTGCTATTAAAATATTACTTTATGAAAGACATGGAGTTCGTATTTTTAAGTGTCTGTATGTACGCACGTGTGGTATATGGTAGAGGAATAGAAACGTTAAAATGCTATTTGTTTTCATAACTCAGTAAGATAAAGTAAGCAATTATAATCACTGATGATAATTTTATTATCAAATTATAATTAGATTTTTATTTCTATGGTAGAAATATTTTTCCTAGTAAAAGATATAAAGTGAATATTTGTTCTATTCTGTAGCAACACTTTCCACAGCATAGTTCTCGTACAAGATTGATGTATATTTTTCAAGACTGTCTTAAATAATGTCTTAAGATGCTAAAACGGCTCTATAGCCGGTATTCATAATCGAATCTTATATTTAAGACCGTCTTAAGTACAATCTTAGGATGACTGCATTCCGATATTCACTGCAAGTACTAGGGGTCAATCAATAAACATAAATCTTTACACGTAAACCTGATTTTACCTATCGATCGGAACGTTTTAAAAACACTAAAATAAAGATATAATAAAGCTCACCTTCTTTAAGAATTTCCTGAGATATTTCAAATATCAAAATATTCTAATATAAAATATAAAATATCTAGTAAAGTATTCACTTTTTAATGATTTTACTTTGATAATTTTATGCATAGAATAATGAAAGGAACGTAAAAGGAATGTGAAAGGACAAATGTTATAAAAGAGACCAGAAAAAATTATTTTTAAATTGCATTTTGTGGACGCACTTAACTTTGAAAAATTGCACAAATGTAAAAATTAATATTATTAATCGATTTCTTTCATTATTCTATGTATGAAAGTATCAAGGTAAAGTCAACAAAAAGTGAATAGGTACTTTACCTCATATATAATTATGTCAAATTGTACATAAAACATTATATATTTTTTTATATATTTGTATATATATAAAAAAAAATATTTGGTATGTTTTCACTATTTCTTGTATTCAATCGTTTTAAAATTGACCACAAAAAAATATTTTATTACCAAGACAAAGAAATAGAAATATACCACATAAAATATTTGTAATTGAAAATGAAGATATTATTATTAATGTAATGTAATAAATAGTGCATTTAATAATAGATGAAAGTCCCCTATTATGAGATAGGTTCCTAATATGAGATAACAGGGTTTCTTTTAAACTAATAGGAACTAATAGAAACCTATCTCATAATAGGGGACTTTCCTTTATTAATAATAATTTACTTTTATAGCATGCCTACATATAACAAAATATTAGTAAAAGAATAATATATTATTATATAAGTGTGTTAATCGCTTAGTGCTTGCATGTTTTTTTAGAATCGGATTTATAAATTAACGTTTCTTCACTAACAAAGAGAGAGAGAAAGAGAGAGAGAGAGAGAGAGAGAGAGAGAGAGAGAGAGAGAGAGAGAGAGAGAGAGAGAGAGAGAGAGAGAGAGAGAGAGAGAGAGAGAGAGGAGCAACATTTATTTTGCACTAAAATTTCCTTAAAAAACTAAGTGAGAGAGGAAAAAAAATTATAAGAAGAGAAAAAGAGTGAAAAAGAGAATAAGGTATTTATAAAATGAAAAATATTATTAATATAATATAGTGTAATGTAATAAATAAATAATACAATTAATAATGTTAATAATACATATTTTAATAATATACATCAATTTTGATTGAAATTTTACGGAACTTTCTATTGACACTTTAAGAACTCTACACATGTCAAATATTTACAAATTTCTTGTGAACAAGATCTACATTCAAAAATCTAAGGCTTTTTGTTCTGATATAATATTATCCATAGAAGCTTTCAAATTACCATCGTTTTAAATAATATTCGTAGGCCTGTGTTCATAGTTGAATGGTCGAATCTTATTTCAAGACTGTCTTAAATAATGTCTTAAGATGCTAATACGGCTCTATAGCCGGTATTCATAATCGGATCTTATATTTAAGACCGTCTTAAATACAATCTAAGGATGACTGCATTCCGATATTCACTGCAAGTACTAGGGGTCAATCAATAATCATGAATCTTTACACGTAAACTTGATTTTACCTATAGATCGAGACGTTTTAAAAACACTATAATAAAGCTATAATAAAGCTCCTTTTCTATAAGTATTTTCTGAGATATTTCAAATACCATAATATTCTAATATAAAATATGAAATATCTAATAAAGTATTCACATTGTGATGATTTTACCTTGATAATTTTATATGTAGAAAAATAAAAGGAATCAAATGTTGTAAAAAAAAACAGAAAAAAACATTTTTAAATTGCATTTTGTGGGCGCACTTAACTGAAAAATTATGAACGACGCGGGGCAGACAACTCAGGGCGGACGACCTGTATATTTCTGCAACACTGTACAGATTCCCCAAAATTTTAAACGGTTACAACTCCAGAACAAATTAACCAAATATTAAAGAATAGTATATGAAATAGAGGTAGAAAAGACTGAAGAATATAACAGAATTAGAAATTTACACTTTGCTTCTTCAACATTTTATTATGACCATACATGACTAAATATAAAGCCATATATAATAACATACGACATTATATTACAACATGTATGGTATGATACATTATGAGATATAATCATATATAAACTATATACAATAATATATATTTATATGCAACCATATATGAAAATTTTTGCTCGAAAATCTTGAAATAAGATCCGACTATGAATACTGATTTAAGGTTAGCTTATGGTATGGTATATGTAAATAGACGTTTTTTGGTTTAAGACCTACGCGAAAGGAACAAGTTTTTGTCGGATCCAAATATCATCTCGTAGAACGAATATAAAACGGCATAATCACATAATTAACCCTAGAAGGGTAAGTGAATATACGTAATACGTGTTTAAAAATAAAAAAGTATATTAGCATTTTTTTAGAAGCTGTATTAGTTAATTATTGCTTAACATTTAAAGAAATAAATTAAAAACCCGAAAAATTATTTTAAAACAGAAATTTGATAAGTAAATTACAAACTGGCAAAAAATATAAATATAAATAAAATATACAAAAAAACATGAAACAAAAACGTGATTGTTCTTTGAACGATGGGAAAAGCATAACGGAGAGTGATATTAATGATATTAAGAAAGATAAATTTGCAAATAAGATTGCAAATGAGAGAAAACAAGAGATACATCGAGAAAGAGAAAGAAGAAAAAAAGTTGAACGAATGAAAAGACTACGACAAGATCCTTTGTATAGTAAACAAGAAAAGGAAAAGAATATACAAAGAATAACACAAAAACGTCAAAATCTAGCGTATAAAGAAGCAGAGAAAGAAAAGGATCTACAAAGAAAAATACAAGAACGTCAAAATATGGCATATAAAGAACAGAGAAAGAAAAGAATCTACAAAGAATAACACAAAAACGTCAAAATCTAGCGTATAAAGAAGCAGAGAAAGAAAAGGATCTACAAAGAAAAATACAAAAACGTCAAAATGTGGCATATAAAGAAGCAGAGAAAGAAAGGGATCTACAAAGAAAAATACAAAAACGTCAAAATATGGCATATAAAGAAGCAGAGGAAAGTAAAAGAATCTACAAAGAATAACACAAAAACGTCAAAATCTAGCGTATAAGAAAGCAGAGAAAGAGAAGGATCTACAAAGAAAAATACAAAAACCTCAAAATATGGCATATAAGAAGCAGAGAAAGAAAGAATCTACAAAGAATAAAAAGTGTTCGAAGAGAATCGTCATATAGAGAATTAGAGAAGGAGAAAAATGTAAAAAGAATGAAAATTACAAGAGAAGATACAGATTACCGGATAAGTGAACAAATTAAAACAGAGATAAGATTATTATTTGCGTGAAGATTTCAACTTTATTGCAAAAAAAAGAAAACGCGACATTGAATGCAAGAGATTATTAAGACTCGACGATTTTTAGATATCGAGAAAAATACAGCAATTCTGTTCATAACAAGATTAAGATTGGCCTCAAGATAATGAATATTATCATAATGTATTGATAATGAACTTTTGCAAAACAGAAAATTGGGTCCAGATATAGTATGTTTGTGTTGTGAAAATTTGTTTTTCTTAAAATCAGTAGAACGTTTTAATATTAATAAAATACAAAATAAGTTTAGTGGGACAAAAATGGCTATTAATGAATTTATTAACAAAATTGTCAATAACTCATCCGAATACGTTTGTTTGACATGTAAAAGATATATTACATCAGATGTTCCAAAAACAGCAGCAAATACAGATTTAAAATTTCCAAATGTGCCAAAAGTTGTAACTAGTTTGACAGCACATGAAGAACAAATGGTATCTCCGTATATTCCGTTCATGCAAATTAAAGCATTGCAACCATATGCTATTAACCCTCAATTATCATTAAAGGGAAGTATAGTTAATGTTCCAGTTGAAATTAATGAGATGGTTAATGTTTTACCTAGAACTTTTGATGAAATGTCAACTATTCAAATAAAGCTGAAAAGGCACGTGGAGCACAAGTCTGATTACATGTACAAAACTATTAAACCAGCCAAAATTTGTGAGGCTTTGGAATACCTACAACAAACGCCTTTGTATCGAAAAAATAATGTAAACATTGATGAGAATTTTTTCAAAAAATATAACAGAAACTTAACTGCAGAATTGGAATTTATTGTCGATAAAGATGATAAAAACGAAAGATGCATTAATATAAAAAAGCATAATGTAGAAAATCCAGAAAATAAATCGGATTCAGAAGAGTTCGAATATTTCGAACCAAATGATAAAGTTCTTATTGTTGATAGAAACAAAGAAATATCAACAAATATTCAAATTATAGCTCCGGGACAAGACAAATATCCAATACCTTGGCACTTAACCGAAAATATTGATGAATTGTGTTTTCCAAGAATATTTGGAGGAGAAATTCTAGACAAGAGGAATAAATTGACGTACTGACAACGAATCAAAATTTGAAGCAAGGCACAAAGATAGAAGATCGTGTCACCTACAAGAATTTTATTTATGGCTAAAAGAAATTAGAAAAGTCAGTAATGTCCAACATAAATATTTGTTTAAGGAGAGTGAAGAGAAACAATAACTTAACTGCTGGAGAAATTAAAGACTCTAACTTTTTAAATGATTCAATCCGTTATAATGATGGATACAAATTTTTGAAACAAGTACGTTCGTCATCCTCGTATTGGGAAAACAAGAAAAAAATTTACTTAGTATGATTAGACAATGTGGTATTCCCTCATTGTTCTTTACAAGTTCCGCATGTGAACATAAAAACCCTAATTTATTGAAAATTTTGTACAAAATACGAGAAAATAAAAACATCAGTACATATGAGGCAATACACTTAGACATGGCAGAGAAAACAAAATTGATAAGAGAAGATCCTGTGACGTGTGTCAGATATATAGAAGAAAGATTCAATTTGATTATGTCTATACTACAGAATGAATATGGCCAATTTGGAGAAAACTATGTAGTTGACCATTTTCAGAGGCGAGAACTTCAAGCAAGAGGTACAGTTTATACACATAATCTTTTATATTGCAAAAGTGCACCGATTTACGACGAGAAAAATGAAGATGCGAATAAAAAGTTAAGTGGATAGATAAAATCATTACATGTGCTTACGATGATAAAAATCCACTGATACGTTTGCAAATACATCGGCACAAATCAACGTGTTACAAAGATTGAAAAAATAAATTTTCATGTCGATTCAATATTCCAATGTTTGTAATGAAAGAAACTATGATTCTCAAACCACTAGGAGAAAATAAGAAAATAAAAAATGATAAAACCAATAGAAAAAAAATAAGAGATTTAATGCAACTATTTTTCGAAAAAAATATTCTGGTATCTTTCGAAGACATGTGGGAACGATTAGAAATGACGGAAAAGAATTATATTCAAACAATTAGAAGTACATTATCAAGAACGAAGATATTCTTGAAAAGACAAAGCAACGAAGTTGCAATTAATGCGTACAATAAAACCATATTGACTCTTCTTGAATCAAACATGGATATAAAATTTGTTTTAGATCCATACAGTTGTGCTTCATACATGATTAATTACGTCACAAAAGTTGACGCAGGACTATCACGATTATTAAAAAGAAGCAGCAAAAGATTTAGAAAATGGCAATTTGAATATTAAACAGAAGTTTAGAAAAATCGAAAACGTTTTCATAAACGGTATACTATGTCTGCACAAGAAGCTGTTTACCATGTCCTTGGCCTACCACTTTCATTGTGCAGTAGAGCTGTTGTTTATATTAACACTGCACCGCAAAAAGAACGTGTTCGTATGTTAAAAAATGACAAACATTTAAAAAAAATGAGTGATAAATCAACAGATATATACTACAAAAATATAATTGATAAATACGAGAATCGGAATTATCAAAAAATTGTCTGATGTTTGTCTTGCCGAATTCGCAGCGAACTATGAAGAGAAAAGGACTACATACCAAAGTGACAGTGAGAATGAATATAATGAAAAACATTGAAATTTTGGAAAACGAAAAAAAAAAAACAGAAAATTATTAGATTTCGTCGTTACAAATTGCAAGAAGACCGATATATTATTTCAGAGAACAGTTTTGTTGTTCCTACCTTGGAAAAACGACAGATGATGTGGAGACACAAAATTGTGAAACACTTTATAAAGAAAATATTCATTTAATTGAAAAAAACAGATTAAAATTTGCAGTAATAGGTGATGCAGAACTTGATAATGCGTTGGCTCACGCACAGCAAGATCAACAAGATGTAGAAGATGAGGAGGTAGAATCTTTCATGAATACAAAAATTCCGAAAGAGCAAGAGATAGATATATTCGGTCAAACAAGTGTAACAGATTGTTCGAAGGACACTAAACGAAAAATAAGTAGTCCACCTAAATCGATCAAAAAAGAAATGATGAGTATTCTTCAAAAATTAAACGACAAACAGAGAGTAATCACAATACACGTTTTACATTGTTTCAAAACCGGTAATTTACCAATTAAACTGTTCATCAGCGGATCAGCAGGGTTGGAAAAAGCACAGTCATTAACGCGATTTATCAGTTATTATTGGATTATTTCAACGAGACAACCTGGAGAAAAAAACAATTCGGCCAAATGTTATTATGTGCTTCTTCAGGAAAAGCAGCATTTCTAACTAGGTGGGTGTAACGTTACACACTGCTTTTGCTTTACCATAATACAATACGGAGGGCAAATGCCAGAATGTCAGCAGATGTGGCAAATACTATTCGAGAGATTTAGTAGAATTAAAATTATTATTATAGACGAAATATCTATGGTAGATACTACAATGTTCATTCGAGTGGATACAAGATTAAGACAAATAATGGGTCGTGATAAAGCTTTGGTGCAGTTTCTGTCCTGGTGGTCGGTGATCTTTTATAAATTACCACCGGTTAATGGATTACTTCAATATATCTTTGTCCGAATCTCCGCATGTTAAGCGTATTTTCAGAAAATGTTCTATGGAATGAATTTGACTTTCAGTTAACAGAAATAAGTGAGACAAAAAGATGATAAAACGTTTATTGAAAGCCTCTACAACCATTGCAAAAGGAACAAGGTGTAAAAATGATATTGTTCTAATTAAGGTCAAGAGAAACGACAGAAGAATACGTTCCAAAAGATGCATTAGATGATATGCTGATAATCACTCAATGTGATAGGTTTAATCAATTAAAAAAATCGATTTAAAAGACGGTGTAAGCTTATGAATCTATAGCCAACGACAAATTTTAGGGAAAAATTAGTAGTAAATTAAGAAATAAATTACTACGTTATTAAAAAAAAGAAAAAGAACAGAATGTGGTGGCTTGGCTTTCAAAGTTATATAAAAATACGGGTCAATACATGATAATTACTAATATAGATGTAGAAGAAGGCCTAGTTAACGGAGCTTGTGGTATATGAGAAATTGTGCTTGTGGTATATTGGAAAATATAACGTTTAAAAACCAGGTACAGATGAACCAATTAAAATATGGCTTTGATTTCATAATAATAAAATTGGCGTGGGAACAAACGAAGACCGATATATAAAGTATATGACTGAAAATGGTATGGAAATGTGTTTAGTTCCGCTATCACAGCTATCTGTCGCATTGAACGTCAATGAGAGAATGGGATATCAAATCGTAAGGGAACAATTTCCCATTACACCTGCTGAAGCTATGACATCCATAAAAGCCAAGGTCCAAATCTACGAAAAAGTATGTGTTGATCTTAGAAATAATTGCCGTATGACGAAGCCAATGTTGTACGTAGCGCTGAGTAGAGTAACAAAATTATCTGATTTAATATATCTTGGAAGTTTTACATCACGAAAAAAACCATCAATAAATAATTTATTGGAATAGAAATAAAACGTCTAAAAGAAGAGAAGTGTCTTAAAGTGTCATATTCCAAAATTATAAAAGGAAACCAAATAAAATGTATTTACCAGAACGTACGGTCACTGAATAGAATTTGATTAAATATTTAATTTAATTTAATTTAATTTAATTTAATTATTGCGATGCTTGGTGGAGGTACAAGTTGTAGAAAGTATAAATATGAATAAAGAGAGCACGCAAATGGTAAGGCAATCAACACGATGTTGTTACTACGCCTACCAATGGAGGACAGTGTAAGTTATAGTATAAAACGATTAGCAAACTACGCTTACAAGAAATAATTGATTGATTGATATCGCTCGCGAGAGTAGAAAAAAAAAAAAATTGAACACACACCACACAAACCTATATGGTACAACCGCACGCCGGAGAATTTAAATACATATATGCAAACGCAGATGCACACACTCGCCACACACACGCACACGCGTGCGGCGTTACACAGACGCGACGTACCGTGCAAGCAATCAGTGATAGCGCAGGTTGAGATGCATTTCTGGTAGGAAATGCAGTCGATGAATGATGAGGTGGATGCAGCTGTACGGAAAGAATACAAAGAGGATGAGGATCTTATGACATGGGGAAGGTCATTGTAAAATTTGACTGCACAGTAGGAGAAGGAAGCGCGAAACTTGGCCGAGTGATGCGATGGAAAGGAAAGAAGGTCAGGGTAACGAGTATTCGGGCGATGGAGGGTAATGGAGCTCGGAGTTCAGATGTAGGGAAGACGTCGAAGGTAAGGAGGAGTATTAGAATGAGGGAAACGGAAAACGAGACAACAGAGATGAAGCACAAAAACGTTGTTGTACTCTTAGCCAACAGGAGCTGGAATATAGAGTGGGGATATAATGATCAAATTTTCAAACACCATAGGAGAAACGGAGACATGCATTTTGAATATATTGGATGCGATTTAGCAATTGCTGGTTAAGTGCAGGAATATAAACAACGTCGGCATAATCGAAGAGAGAGATGACTAGCAATTGGGATATATGAAGCTTTTGGGAAGTGGAGAGGATGTGCCGGAAAGGAATAGAAGACGAAGCCGAGCAAAGGCAGCTCGGACATTCACGTCCACGTGTTTGTTTGAACGACCAGGAAGAGTCATGTGCACACATATCTTGTGATAAATGGTAAAACCAGCAGATTTATTAATTTTTGCAGAAACAC